>VZTE01004636.1:122151-162309 GCA_013397775.1 Eulacestoma nigropectus | reverse complement strand
TTTTTTTTTCCTTCCCCCAAGAAAATCTTTCAGCATGAAAAGTCCATTTGCAAGAGCAGTTAGTTATGGAGGAAAAGGCAAATATTTCAACAACAATACAGAGAATGTGGATCTGATTTATGGACAACAGAAGCTGAAGAACTCCTCAATCTCTGCAAAGATTTCTCAGCATCCTTGGAAAATGCTTTGAACACTTCAGCTGAGCAAACTTAAACCCTTCAAACATATCCCTTTGTCTATCAGTAAAAGGCTATATTCCACATGTGTATGCACAAACAATAAATGCTAGATGCATATAGGCAGCCCTGTAGTTTCTATGTTTCACAAATGTTAGTTTTAATCAATTAAATGAATCCATTTCCTTACAATCAAAATAGAGGTTTCTCCCACAGTTTGCCACTCTCTTACTAGAAACTGGATGCCTTGAACCAAATGCATCACTTCCCCTACTCCACATTTAATTTCATGCTTCTTTTCAGCTTATTGTGGCGATTTTTATGCTTCCCTGTGACAACAGCATCTAGGTTATTGTGGAGTGCTACAAAAGAAGATATGCAATAAAACAACCTGTTTAAAATACTAATCAATTAGGTACTAATGCACCTTGATATCTAATTAGAAATTTTTGTTTATGAAACAATGAATAATCTAACTCATCTTGCCTCATAAAATACAAACCTTGTTTTCATGGCAGCTTTCCTTTACAGAAAGAAGTTTAAAATAGGGTTTTTTAGTTACAAAAGAATAAGCCATCATTTGGTTCAAAGGACTGCCAGAGGGTGTTGGACCCTTTTGCTTACTATCAGGTGACAGACATAGACATTTTTGGTAGAGCAGGTCTCATGTGGATGTTTATCAGCCATGGAAATAGCAGCTGATAAAGCAGCAAGAGGTGTTTTTCATTCCTCAGTCTGTAAAAGAAGTGTTCGTTCTCTTCTTTGCAAAAGAGAAAGTGGGTTGGTTTTTTTGATTCAGGATCCAAAACACAGTCTGATAGCTGTGAACAACAACAAACAAACTGTTTTCTGAGCTAAGACATCTATGAAATTTGAGAAACTTTTAAAAGAGACCAGTTTAACAATTGCACATGAGAATACCCAGCTACAGCACGTACGTAGAAGCAACAAGCTCTCATTTTTTATTTTATTTCTATTTAATGTTTGACATAAGAAGTGCAATCACATTTCTGTTTTCTTTCACCCCATTCCTGTGAAGGGTGTGGGCTCAGGCAGGTTAACTACCTCAAATTGTGTGACTGCAAGTTAAGTGTACTTTTGGTTAAGAGTTGGAAATTAAAAAAATCAGCTTAAATACCAGTCTGTCAGCTGCCCTGACATTTGATCAAATGTAGCCCTCTGGAAGAAAATCTACACGGAGGAGTACTGTCCTCAAAACCACATATGGTTGGTTTGATATGGGCTGGTAAAGTACTTTTCCTTTTTAAAAAATATACATGTTATAGTAAGAATGAATTAAATACAAAGCAAAGAGTCCACACAAGAAGATGTATCAATTACTCAAAAAAACCCTATGTCAATATAACTATTATATGTAAAAGAGCTCCTAAAAATGTCGGGGACAAGGCTGTTGATAATTACTTTCCTGTGGGTGATGACCAAGCTTGTATTTCAGGAAAGAATAATCCTCCTAAGTTCCTTCTGGAGGAATTTTATTGATGAATAAGTGCTATAAACTACCCAGTGGCTTACAAGGTAGCAAGAATTGAGAGAATTCTAGTATTTCAAAAGCTCAAGAAGAAGGACCGTTGAGGACACTGCTGTGCACCTTCAGAGTGGCTTAGAGGAACTCAAATTCTTCAAAACTTTGAAGAAACCATTCAAAGTCTATTGCTAATTACATCTGGAGAGTTCTTAATAGGACCTGTTAAACTAATTGCACATGTCCATTCAAGTCCCAAATTCTGCAGGAAGAAATGTTTACTTATGTCCTGAAAGGCTGAACGTAGAACCTTAATACAAGCTCTTCCACTATAACTCACTTTAATGATCTTCCTGAGTGAAAATAAAATCTGATACACCTTACCTTTCAAAATTTTAAGCCAGCATGAACCAAAAGTTAGTGCAAAACCGAAGGAAGAAAATGCAATAACAGACACAGCTATCTCAGAACCAGGGTTGCTGAGAAGGACTGCAATCAGTCTTTGGTCTCAAACTTTGCAGATCATAAAAGGAGAAGGAAAGAATTCAATGGTTCACTATTGGTCAGAAAGGGAAACTGTTTGCCAAATCTTTTGTATTTAAGAAAACAAGGTCCAATTCTTGATTCCCTCCACTGCAAACAGAACAGTGTTAGGATGCAAAGACTAAAACATAAGAGGCTAAAACAACTGGTTGAAAGCTGTATGTTCCATGAGGTTTGAGTGTAATGTTTCTGCGTTGCTGTTCATGTTTTGACAGCACAACACTTTTTACTGTAGAGGAATCTTAACTGCTCTGGCCTCCAGATTTCCAGAAGTCAACAGGATCTTTCTCCAGTGACTTCACAATGGAAGTATATACCTATGTTTCTCTAACAGCATCTGTGCAAAATCCTCATTATAGAAAAGCCTTTCATTTCTGTGTCTCTCTATGTATTTCTTTTTTGTTTCAAAAGACCATTGCACAAGCGTAACTTACTAGCAGAGCATACCAGAGACTGAAATAGCCAAATGAGATGTAACAACTATTCTGTGAAACTCAAGGAACAGTATATGATGTTCTCAATTAACTTCTCATTAATTCATTTTCATGAATTAATGAGAAGTTAATGTTTGTCTCTATGTTTGTGTCATCTGTTGATGACACAAACATAGAGAGATCCTTCCCTTCTCTGGGCAGGACTACTTCTGTGTCACACTATACCTATTAAAAAACAACACCACTCCCATCAACAACCCCATGCCTTCCTTGCTGAGCGTGCTTATTCTCCACAGGCTGAGAACTAAGAATGACATTTCTGAACTCCGTCCTCTTTGGTTTCTCATATATCACAGCCTCAACAAAGAAATTCCCATGCATCTTATTACTCACCTAACATTTGGTGGATCTGAATTCGTGACGGGTGTTGCACAAAGAGGCTTGTTTCCTTGAGTGTGGCTTCTGTACCCTTCTCTTGCAGGCAAACAGTACACCCTCTGGATAACGACTCGCACCTGCACTTCTCTCCATCCCACGGCTCCCTGGCTTTCCACCATTTCAAGCAGAGAATCATTAACAGCATTCAGTGCTAAGGGATGCTGTTTTGAATCACTGTTGTTATGGATTTGTGAAACACAAGCAACCTGGTGAAGGAAAACCCATTAAGAGAAACATTCCAGAGAATCTTGAAACTATGTAGAGCTAGAGAGGAAAATGGCAGCATGAAAAATCAAGCTGCAAGTGCAAAATCAGTTTCAAAATATTTACTGCTCCTAAGGTAACTTACAGACTAGTGGTCAGTTATTTATTGTGCATTTTTAATGAACACTCAAGAGAAATGCACACATGGTATGCTCCTGTATTTATCTGGTGCTCTGCACTGAGCTAACTCAACCCCTGAGAGATGAAGGTGACACCAGCAGGAAAACAGAATTGATATTAGCCCTTATGATTCTTCCCCTTGAATGGACTTTCATTTTTACTTTGATGTTCTGTTCCTTCCTCTTCCGAAAAAAAAAGTGACATTCATCTTGAATACTTCTGGACTTTCAAATAAAGTTGGAAACGAACAGGTGTCTTGTTTTATAAATTAGTAAGCTAGTTCTCAGACTTACACATTTCAATGGAAAATATTTCAAAGTAAAAGAATTAGATGATTAATGAAAAATACAAAACTTTTAAAGAAAATACTTTATTTTTTCACTACTTTCAAAACATGTTTTATTAACAAAATCTTCCAAACTTGCCAAATAAACTTCATGAATACTACAGTTTGCCTTAATCTAAATTAGTAATGTAATTTATCTTAATTTTAAAATAAATCTCTCTTGATAAAAATTGTAAGCAAGTATAGACTAAGATGGTCAATATATAGGTCCCTTTGCAGTATGAGCAAAATTTCTATTTTCACAATGAAACCAGTTTATATAAATAAACCTGTTTTACCTGGGTGCCAAGAAAGGTTTTCAGAGTATCACAGACTGTGCCGTAAGTATTATACACCAATAAAGAAGAATTTGCAGTATTTAAAGGAAAATTGTGGTACGACACTACCCTTTGTCTACAAAGTGGTTGCAATAAAACTTGTCTACCAAGTTTTAAATGAAGTGGTTTGTTTGTTAGGAGCCATGAGGGGAACAAGTAATGTTTGTTAGGAGCCATGAGGGGAACAAGTAAATTGTTCTGGTTTTCAAATACCACAGTAGAAGCTTTTTACAAGTTAGAGTTGAAGCAAGAAAGGCGATTAGGATTTGATTTATGTAACTTTTTAATTCCCAGGCCTATAATGGGAATTATATATAAGGCAAACACAAAATGTTGACATTCATTGTTCTTCAAACTTGAAGAGCCAAACTTCTCAAATATTAAGAATCATTTAGGTAGCCAATATAAAGCTTTTACAAGAGCATTACTTTCAGAAAGTGCTGGCACAGACTATGAAGAAAACAAATCTCTTAAAATACCTCAGCTTGTACAACCACAATTATAGAAATGCAGCGTCAGTAATCATTTTAATACAAATAAAATCAAAATAGGAAAAAAAACAAACTGAAGAGGCAGGAATGGGGGATGATGCTATCAACTGATGCTTTAAAGAAAGGATAGGATCAATAAGGAAATGAGTTAAGACATAGGAATAGGAAAAAGGAATGCTTATTTAAAATAGTATCTTGAGTGAGTTAGAAGAAAACAGCTAATTTTTAGCTATTCAACTATAAAGAATAAGAGAAAAATCAATGAAAAACCAAGTTATAATTACTATTTAGCACAGTAGTGAGATTTCAGCAAAATAACCTCACAGCAGTTCAGCATTTGGATGGACCAAAAGCCTCTACTAAGAAAATATTATTAAAGTAAACACTGCAAATTATTCACCCTTGACTAAATGAAAGGGGAAACCAAACAGGTTTTAGAATTTTTGTTTTTCTTATGATTCCCAAACATCTGCTCACCAACTTCTTACCAAGTGCTTAATTGTGAACCAAGTGGATCATACCTGATTATCTGAAGGTTCCTGGTGTAACTTATCATCAAGGTCATCTAGTCTGAAGGTCTGTGCCAAAGATATAATATTCTTCCTGATAAGCATCTTTGTAAGACCATATGTCTTCTCTCTGGCTTCTGAATGTTCACTGAGTAGCACCTTCTGACTAAAGTAAGTGTTCATGATAACAGGAACATCTGCATTTTGGAGAAGCAGTTTTTGCCTGGAAAAAACAATTTAAGTGGTAACAAATCCATTACAAGTTAAACTACTGATAAGCACTATTTTAAAATGTGTGTTGCATTGCATTTCTCTCCCCTTTTTTCTATAGTTACCACCAAAACACTTTAGAGGTGTTTTATCCAAATTGCAAATTACCCACCCCACAGATAGAGATGGCTTGGCTCAGGCATAGCCCTGGGCAATTGGAGATCCACTGCATCCAGGGAGAAGTTACACCTGGAAGCCAGCTGAGCTGGTGAGCCCCACGAGCCCCATCTGGCTTCACACAAATGCTACTTGGTGTCTCCGTGTTAGTACAGAGCACCAGGACCCTCTGCACACAGTCACTGAGGTAAAAGCCATGAACGAAAGACTATTAATCCTGCTCCATGTTAATTCAGAGCACTGCTCCGCTAGACCCAGCCTGGCCCTTGCAGGACATTCCCCTCTGGTGAGTGCTTCCCACCAACCCAAATCCATTCTCATGCAGCTGGCAGCAAGCTGCTTCTTCCTCCTCTATTTTTCTAAAAGCAAAATCCTATGTTTTTCTTACAATATGCTGTATATTATCTTGCCTGTGCATTTGTCGCTGTCATAAATGTGCTCTCCTAGATCCAGTTTTGGTTTCTAGTGCCAATGTAAATTCCCAAAAAGCTCCACAAGCAGCAATTTCTTACTCACCAGACTAAGGGAATGTTTGCAGAATCTCTAAACACACAATAATTTCATGCCAAAGCATGTGTTGATGTGGGGTTTTTCTTACGCTGGTATCACAATCACAACATTTAGAAGTACGCTCTTTTATACTCACAGGACACACATCTAACCAAGTCAGCTAACAAAACCAACCAGTAATCTCGTTTTCTCCAGACCATCA
Source organism: Eulacestoma nigropectus (assembly GCA_013397775.1). Taxonomy (NCBI): domain Eukaryota; kingdom Metazoa; phylum Chordata; class Aves; order Passeriformes; genus Eulacestoma; species Eulacestoma nigropectus. Next base: position 156,089 of record VZTE01004636.1, on the reverse strand, counting down.
AAACAGACCAAAACCCACTTGGTGACTTTACTGCAGTCTGTATTTTTTTACTATTAGATTTTTATCACCTAGGAGTAAAACAAGGCCTCCTGCCTTGGCAGCAAAGCTGTGCTGACCTGAGTTCAGAACTTCAGTCTCTAGACTGCTCAGCAGTTATAGCATGGAGATGAAGCAAGTTTCCACATCTGTGACATTGTTTCTCAAAATGCAACCATACAGAGTTAAAAAGCAAAATGAAACAAGGAAACACCCAAAAATACTTATTTCTGATCTCATTCCATACAAGATCTTCACCATGGACTGTTTCATAACAGACTCCTTCATTCTTTAGAGAGTGGATAGCTAAAGGGAGATTGATGTATTCATATTTTCAAAGGCATAGGAAGAGTTGCAGCAAGTTTTAAATATAATCCCTGTTATTTTATAATTAGGAAAATAAAACAACAGCCAGATGATCTCTGCCTTTTAGGAAAAAAAGGATACATTTAAAACTAAGCTCACAACTTAGAACTATGAATTACACAAATAAATCATGAACAAGATGCGTTGCTTCTACTGTGAACACTCACAGAAGTTATGATTTGAAACAAAATCCATGAGAAGTTACAGCACAAAACTAAGTCCTGAACTTTACCATAAAGAAGCCTTACTCCCATCTGTGAGCTCCCCAGATTTAGGACAGCAGCAATTAATCTCTAAGAGACATCGAGTCCCTTCACTTCAGATGAATTTGCTAACAAAGCTCCCAGTTAAGAGCATGGCAGTAGCTCACAAGGCTGCCAAACTGACATTGCCTGATAACTTTCTGCATTACAGGCTTAAAACTGAGGAATTAGCTTGGTCAGCAAACTGAGACATCTCTGATTTCATGAGATTTTTAAACTGTCGCTTACTCCCTTTTTTCTAGAGAACAGAAATGTATATAAAGTTTATTACAGATCTTGGAACAGTTGGGCTGTCTTTATACGCAGATGTGTAATGAAAATTTTAGCACCTTCTTTCTTGAGATATCTGTGTTCAGACCCAAAGTAAACAGGAAATCTCTCTGAACACGAGACCATTACGTCACTAATGTCAGAAGAATGTTTGCTTGATCTAAAACATCTCATTCTCTAAAAAAAAATACTGACGTTAGTAGCAAATCATTTGCAGAAACTTTGAGGTTTATGGTTTTATTTTTATTTTCCTGAGCAGGAAAATGTGATCAGGTTTTTTTTGGTTTTGTGTGTGTTTTGGTTTTTTTTAATTATTATTTTTATTTTTTTTTAAGGCAGATAGGTTTTACCGATACCCAAATGACGTGTACTTTGCTATGCTTATGCATTCCATGTCTTGAGTACTTTTATAATCGCCAAGAGCTTTCCTGGTGAAGTACTCATTATTTCATCATATCTTTACACAGGTAATGCATAAAATAATGGCTACTAGGTATTTCCACAAAGCAAAAATGGGGACATATACATATACACTTCCAGGAGAAGCCTCCCATTTCTTAAATGGAATTGGTTCACTAAAAACACTCTCCTGAAGAAATCACTCGTTTTAGACCTGCAAAGATGTGCACAGACTTAGCAGTAATTTTTCAGCTACATCAGAGGAATATTCACATACATCTACTTAAATCTTCCCTATTTCTCAATGGACAGATACCTCACAATGAAAAGAACCAGGAATAAATAGAAATAAATCCCAATTGAAAGAAATAAGAAAAAAGTTTGTAGTAAGCTCTTTATTTTGTGCACAGATAGATGGCTGAATGAAAATATTTTATATGTATATATACATATAGAAAACAAAATTATTTATATTTCACATACAATATATAAAATAATTGTATTGTTTATTTACATTATTACCAAGTTTTATATATATTCTTCAATATGAAGAATAGAATTATTAATATAGTATCTATTAATTGAATGAAAACTCTTTTTCCAGAAATTCTTTCTAGTATTGCTCAGCAAAAACAAGCTCTGTGGGATGGAAACTTTGACTGTCATCACGGCAGAAATCTTTGCATTGCCACTGTATAGTGTTTATACTGTTCTCTTTGCAACAAAGGCAACCATGTTAAAAACACATGTATACCTTAACTCTTTTTGTCTGTTTGAAAGGTACAAACCAGGGCAAAGAAAGCCTATCATGCTGGAAGAGCTGGGAAAAGAAAAATCACTTCCCCGAGCAATCCCTGTATGTGCTGCCCCTGTGCCTGAGACACCATAACTGATCACCTCAACTTTAAGCACCTGTTCCAGCTGCAGATCCTCTATACCCAGAAGTAGCCTTACCCTGGAATACAGAATACACTCTGTACTATCCTCTTAGACATAAAGTGTTAAATGGGCATTGCAAGTCTTCTGTGACCTTTCTTAAATTGCTTCTTTTCTATCTGCTTCATTATATTTCAAAAGCTAGTTTTCAAAGAATGAGAGACATCATCTCATTCAGCTAATCACAGAGATGATGGAAAAAAGAAATAAAGCTCGCCACAGATTATAAACCCCCCTGAAACAATCTCTTGTCCTCTCTCATTTTTTCTTGCTCAGCAAAGTATATTTAAAAGTTGGATTAGTAGTTGACTTCCTTAGTAACTGCCTTTAGATCTTTGTAATGACCTGAAATAGAGACTGGGAACTTTTTATACTACAGGGCATTTTTTTTCCTGGTATGTAGACAATCAGCAATTGCCGTAACTGGTCACATGCTAAAGGAACATGAGGCAATAATGTTATTTTTTTTTTCTTTTCCAGCAGCAGCTTGCTCCTCTGCCCAAGAATGTAGCCTGCTTTTTCTCTTCCTCTCTCCTACGATGGAGGCTATCCGGCCAAGTAGAAGCAGGAGATGTCCTTGCCCACTTCCACGTTAATCGTGGTCTGTCCGCATCCGAGATGTGAAACGCTTCAGAACATACAGCATGGCACCGGGTAAAGGAGCTGACGTTTCCATTTGGGGCAGGGTCTTAATCCTGGGGCAAACAATCAGCGGGTTTGCATTGTGGTCTGCCCTGCACAGCCCATCCACAGCCAGTGAGGAGTTGTGACTCCACGGCAGCAGCGAGCTCACAAACCACACACTTCCGCTCAGTTCTGCTGACATCAAACGGCGGTGCTGGTTCATGAACTCGAGAAGACTCCGGATCACTTTAAATTAGAGAACTTATTTTTTTGTCCACTCTCCCTGGATATTTTACTGGGCTTCTGGTTTTTGTTGTTTTTTTTTTCCTTTTCCTTTACAAAGTGTAAAATGCCTAGAGTGTTTTTTCTGAAGAGTACACGACATTAAATGAACAATGTTAACATTTCTGTGACCTACAACTTGCACTGTAATTATGAAATAGACTATTCTCAAGTCTCAGAACAATGATTTCTGCGTAAAGAAGGTTTAACATCCACCAAAGTAGCACAGCAATAGTACATGCAGAACAAGAGTGTGCCAGAGCCTTACACTCTTGCCCAGAAGCATGAGGAATCATTCCCCACAGGAACAACATACAGGGCCCATCCCTGACTTCCTAGGAACTGCTTGCTTTATCCAATGTAAGGAAGTTGCTCATGCTGCCTCTTGCTTAGGGTTATATGGCATTTGCAATGCTTTATCTGTGAAATGTCCAAGAAATGCCTGAGCATTGAGCTAATGATAATAATTAAGAAACAAACCCTCCCAAAATCCCAAAAAACAAGTTCAGACAGATCTCTGCCCACCTATCACCCAAAGACAATAACTATCTTCTCAGTATACATCCCAAATAAACAAGCCATTTGGGACAGACCTGCTTTCTGCCATGCCTAGAGATTGCCCAAATACAGAATTTTCATCCATGAATGAGTAATCTCACCACTTGTGTGTGAGCCTCCATCAGCGTCATTTACTGCCACCATAACACTGCATGGACACTGCGATTCTGAGTTCACACTTTCACAATACAAAACTTCTTCCCATGCCCCAACATCAAAGAGAGAAAACAAAAATCAGCTGGTACCTCTTTCTTTGAAATTATCTTATTCAAAGCAACAGATTATTGTGGTACAAGTTCTCAAGGCTGATTGTACTCTTTTCCCCATGAAAAAATAGCACTAACCATCCAGATCAATGTCCAGAGTCACATACGGCAAATGTACAATTCTCAGCTGCGTCAGGTTTCCAAACAAATGTGGCTTTGGCACCTCAGAATAGCAGGTCTGCAGAAGATGTAGCAATAGAAAGCTATGTCTAAAATTTCTAATTTTAAAGTATGCGTTTTATTTGTGAATAGAACAGCTAGAGACTTGTTTTGTCCCCCCTACCGGAAAAATATTTTGTCCGAGGGCTCATTCCATGACTACGAGACACAAAGAAAAGAACATATAGCTGTTAAATGTATAGATTTGTTATATCCCAATCTGTTACCATTTGTCACTCAACCTTAAGCACAAAGTAAATTAAGAAAATCAGTAAAACAACACAAGTAATGAAAATAAAGCTTTTCCATTGCAGTGTAAGTTCTTTCTGCAAAATACTATTGTACTTTTCAACAAAATTACTTGTAAACCTAAGAAATCACTCCAGGAAGAAATTACAGTACACAAAGCCAACATTTTTATCACTATATCATTTTACTAATTTCAGAGTAATCATATAAACTAACCACTAGCTTGCCATAGTGCTGCCTTTTGAAATATGACACCCTGTAGCATGAAAAAAAGTTTTATGGAAATTTTCACATTTAAGAAGAGCTCTGCTATAAAAAGCTTGTGGTTAACATTAAGCACTATTATACCACCCAGTGCTCTCACCTCTGGAAGGAGCTGCACTGTGTGCTAACTGAAGGGGATGTACAGATCTTCTGAAGTAGGAAAGCACAGATGGATATCAAAGCAAATCTCATCCACCTCCAGGAAATTAATCTAACACTTTCCAGGCTTTACCAAGACTGGAAAGCAGGGAAGTTTCTCAGAGCTCTCCAGCCATATATTTTGGTTATGAAGAAAGCACCTGAAATTTCTAGCATTCTGGACCCAAATTCATCATGATAAGGCTTAACCTTTGGCACTACCAAAACATAAAATTCCACTCACAGGCGGTGCTTACGCACAAAGTGGCATGGAAACAATCTCTTGAGCTTACTAGGGTAATACTTTTGAGAGAATTCACTAAAAATCTACTCCAGCTGGGATGCTGAGATTCATTTAATACCTAATACATAAGTCAGACACAAAACAATTAGCATTAAAAAACTTGCACACAATAAAGCATTAAATGGGAAAGTTGCTTTAAAAACAGAACAAAACCACTCCCCCACACACAGTATGAGGGTGTTACAAGCAACTAGGGAGATATAAATATCATGGTTATCTTTTCATAATCAAGATGTTATGAAAGAATTCCAATCTGTGTGTTTACCCCATATATCAACTTGTGTCTGACTAGCCATGAGCTCATTTATTCAGATGACTTCTTCCCTCTGTTCCCAGTGCTAAACTGCACGTAGGGTTTGAGGTGGCTGAGGGAGCCACCACAAAGTCCAGGGACATACCAGAGGGATTCTGAAAGGTGAAAAAAAGGAAGCGAACTGCCAAGTGATGTGATATTAAAACTTATGGTGAGTGTTAGAGAGAACAAAAATGGCTGTATTGGTGTGAGATCAGAGGCCCACCTACCCCATACTCCAGCTTAGAGAAGCAAACAGCAAATGTTTGAAGAGTATGAAAATAAAAGCAAGCATCTAGTGAAAGTTCTCCAGAACACTCTCTGATAACCTCTAAAAACTTTCAGCTTAGGGACTTCCTAAGGCAGAAGTAATATCATTGTATCTAACAGTCTTTGGTAGACTTTTCTTCCAGGAACTTATGTGCCTGCTTTTTGATCACTTGTACGTTGACAGCATCCACAACATCCTGCAGCATCCACCGCACTCTACAGTCTAATTACACGCATCTGAGAAACCACTTCCTTTGATTTGTTTCGATCTGTCACCTAGTGGTTACATTGCTGTCCCCCGCTTCTTGTTTTTAAGAGGCAGTGAACAATCATCCTTCCCGACGCACTTCCTAATACAGACCTTTATCACATCCTCTCCCAGCCACTGCTTTCTCCAGGTGAAGAGCCCTAGTCATCCTAGTCATTTCTCACAGGGAAGCCGCTCCATACATCTCTTCTTGTCACCCTTATCTGGTATTTTTCCACTTCTGATACACACCTTTGATTTGGAATACTGAAATCCTAATGCAGAAATGCATCACAAATTTCTATGGCGACATCATGACAGTTTTGATGCCATTTCTAGTCAAGCCTTATTTTACCATATATTTTTCTGATCATTAAATGAAGACTAAACTGACATATTAATGAAGCAATCAGGACACTAAAAACACGTTCCTGGATACCAACAACCCAGAGTCTATCATTCCATATGTGCACTTCATACTCACCTACAATTTCCTAGTAGGAGAGCCCAAGTCCTTCCTCCAGCCCTAGTTCTAGAGCACTATGAGGATGAACACACTCCCCTGTCCATAGGATTGTGAGGATGACAGCATACCATTAAAAAGAAACTTGCATAGTGTTCTGTTGTACAGAGGGTGTCCAATTCTCTGTTTTCTTCATTGGTACCATGGAGATTTGAGGCAACAGGTTACACCACCAACTCCTCTGCCAGTGGATGAAAGGTCAGGAGTGCTGCCACTCTGCCACCATTACACACAGCGTCACCACTCCTGAGGTATCAGGAGGAGCTGCTTCTCACACCAGAAGAACTCTGCAATATCCACCCAAGCAGCTGAGGGCCATAGAATCAAGAAGTCGAACTTCAGATTTTCTGACCAAGGTACGGAGAGTAAGGGTACTTGGTTGGTTGGTTCAAGTCTGGAGGATTACCAGAGAAACTTTAATAAATAAATGCCATTTTAAAATGCATTGTTCAATGTTTTGCAGAGATTATTAAGAACACTACCCTTTTCTTCCATAGATATTTGGCATTTGCTATTGGCAAAGACTCTTTACAAGTCCAGTCTTGCATTCATGCTCACAAGTGTCTTCACATGCACAGCAGGAAGAACAAATAACTATCCCTGAGCAAACTTCAGAAAGACAGATCAATATACACATATGATTGATTTTATTTAAATATTTTATTATCAAATCTAGTATTAAAACTCAGCACAACTACTAAATAACCAAAAATCTTCAATCAGACTTGTTCTTATACCGCTATCTTGTTCTGGTACTCATTTCTGGGCATTTCCTATTGTTTTTTTGCCAGGCCATGAAGCAAGACCAAATTCTGGTTTCATCTGGTGAGGTCACTTTTTATACAGCCAAATCCAGTGCATTCAGCACAGGAAGAGTAGTTGAAAGTAGCGGTAGTTCTGGGTTCTCTGGTAACACAACTGGGAATCACAAAAGGTAGTGAGAGCTTGCTCTGAGCCACAGAACACAACAGCAAAGCAGAACACTCCTTCTGAGCTGGCCAAACTCTGCTTCAAGCAAGAAGATGCCTCAAGTAGCCTAGAGGTCTCAATGAACAGCATCAGGCATGGGGAAGTGGCTGAACCCCTGGTACCGAAAGCTGTCCTGCAGAGCTCCACAGGTCTTTAGGCAGGTTATGGACCAAGTTGACCTCCACTGTGGTCCACTTTAGCTTTACTGAGCTGAGAAAAATCTTTTATTCACTTTATTTGCTGCCCACTATTGATAAATGTGTAACAAAGGTAAAGATGGTGTGGATAAACCAGGTAGCACAGAAAGCTCTTTTAGGCAAAGTCCTTTCTGCAGTCATCCACTCCCAACAATCATCAGTGAAAAGACAGCAATGCTAGTGACCAGAGTGGAAACTTCTTTACCGAAACATCCTGGAGTAGACAGAGCCTAAGTGAAACCTTCTGTGCAAAGGAAGAAGTTCAGCATCTCGGCCTGCCACAGAAACACTGATCGTATGTGATAAAAAAAATACCTTTCTTCTTTTTAGGTTAGAAAACAGCCCTCAATAGCATGTGTACTTTGAAGTAATCACTCACAAGAATAACTTTCAGAGCTTCATTTTGCTTCCAAGCAATATCACATATCTTCTCCATTAAATCACCATAGGTGGATTCTGTGGCATAGCTCTCTCAGTCAAAACAAGGGAAAACACTCTGAGAAATAACATTTAAATTCAACGTTCTCCTTAATGTTGTTTTTTTGGTTTTTTTTTCTGAATCCAGAGCAATCTTAGTATTCCTGCATTACTTTAAAGACATAATTGTACAGAACAAGGAAAATCCTAATTCTAATATTGAACTCTTATGTGGTCTACAAGTCAATGCTAACTTGGCTTGTTTTATTTCCCTGAACAGTTACAATGACACTTAGCAACTAGGTCACATCAGATCTGGGAGAATTTTCATACTGCATTACACTATCCTTATATGCCTAAATTTATTTTTCAGATTCATGTAAGAGGGCTGGTGACTCAGCAGAACAGAACCAATAGTGCAATGAGACGAATGAACCCCTGGATTGGTTTTTTGTGATCCCATTATACCTCAGAGGCTACATAGCTTCAGCATGTTTTAGGTTTACTTTTCCATTTCAAAAAATATTTATTTCTAGAAGGAAACAGTCTTTTATGCTTCAGAGAGAAAAAAGTTAAGAGATATAGTGGAAAGATGAAAGCTCTTATTGTTATTATTATTTTTTTAAAAAGTACCTCCAGCTCTGCCTAAATTTATTATATTTAAAATACTTCAACATCTACCAACCCAATAAGCTAAGTTTACCTATCACAATCATCTGTGTTGCACAGTCATATGAACACAACTCCTTAAAACTAATCAATCAAAATTAATCATAAGCCAAGCAGAAAGAAGTGGCAAAATACCATACACACCATTACAAAAATAACACCTAAAAACAACTTTTTCAGAACAAAAAGGAGATCTGTATTTTCTTAGAGGAGCTAAGAAAATAGAATTGCAACTTGAGTCATTGCTTGAAGCACTATCACAGTAAAACCTCTACAAGCCTGATACAAACACAACTGCCAAAAAAAAAAGGGCCATCGATAACCTCTGAAAACTGGGAAGAGTCCTGGCAGCAATGAGGTTGTGACTTATGATCACATAAGAGACAGTTTTCTGATAAACCACTTCAGCTAAAGCTCTCTGTGGAAGCAACCCACTTCCAAGGGAGAGGAGCATTTCGGAGCACGGGTATCTCTCACTACTGCACCCTGCCCTTCCCTGCCAAAAAAGCAGAAACAAAGTCTTTGAAGTTGTGGGAAAACACCTGTGAAAACATACAGATTTTGGAGAAAACCGGTGTGAGAGACATAAGGTGGAAGGTGTGCCATCACAGACATCTTGGCCCTGGCAAAAACCCTGAAGTTTAAAGTGAGAATGACATTCCAAAAACAATACCGAAATTTGCCAGTCCAGAGAAATGTTTATGCAATAAAGGGTGAAACAACTCCAATACACACACATTTCCCAAGCAAACAACCGTAAGTTAATCAAGGGCTCAAATATATCCCATAGTGTTTAACAAAGGATGGCATCCCTATTCTCAGGCTTGGAGGCTGCATATCAGGTTTTGGAAGAAGGGATTTTGCAGCCAGATTTGAAAACCTGAGAAATATTAACCTAAAGAAGGAATGCTGACTGACTTCGTATAAAGGAATTATCATGCATTTCGTTTTTCTTTTCAATACTTTCCACTATTTATGTACCTCCACTACAATAACAACAAACACAGTATCACTGCACAATATCCCAGGCTTTACGTGACGTACACAGGATCGAAATGGCCCCTGTTTTTGAGTCGAGTCACAGGCTATCACAGGCAAAACCAGGAGATAGGGAAAAAAAAAAAAAAAAGACAAAATGATCAAGCTCCAGCAAAAGTACCTGCCTTTTCTCCCTCTACAGTTGAAGCACTAGTGGTAGGAAACCATCTTCTAAACTCTGAAAGAAACAAGTTTGTGCCAGCAGATAATGATCCTCACATATAAGCTGAAATTCTTCATTTTATCCTACTGCGGTGGCAAGACTCTCCCCCATTGCTTATGCATTTGTTTCGTCTTTTTTTTAAAAGAGTTTCCTCTTCTTTTTCATCCAGGCCAAGGGCCAGTTTCTCTTACGTCTGTCTCCTTTCCCAGGGAGTGCACCCTGGTCTGCAGCTGCCCTGCCAGGCCCTTCCTGCACTGCTCCTCCTGATGCTGGCCCTCTGCAAGGGAGCAGAGCACTTCATACTCCCATTCATCTGCAATTCTAAATGGACCAAAATAAAAATTATTCCCTTGCTCAACTGCATTACTAAGCAGGATGTGGAAAAAAACATATATAAATGCAATGATACTAGATCAGTCTTGCTATAAGTTCTACAAGCACATATATTTAGGATGCTGTATTCTCACATGTATTTATACATCTGTTTTTAAAACAAAGTTACTTGTGTTCTTTACTCTCCTCTCTATCAGTTGTTTAAAACAAAGAAGCATACCTGAAACCACTGCAAAACTGTCTAGTACAAATCTGTTCAAAGAGGAGTCTCTGGGCCGATTTCCTGTATGTAAATGTGCTCAGCTGAAAAAATGACCAGGGCATGATTCCCAGACTATGGTACAGGAAAAAAGAGGAGTTCCCTGGCTTAGTTAAGATCAGAAGGAAGACACAAGGGACTCATCCAGGGAAAAGAGACCCATCCGTGACTCTCATATGTGCATGCACATACACACAGAAGTGCAGGCACATGCATGTGCGCTCCCTTCCCTGCCTTGCCTCTGCCCTGGCGGAGTGGGTGAGCTGGCGCAACATCCCCTCAAGGGAACAAGCTTGAAAGATCTGATATGACATTTTTACATTCAACTGACTGCATGCAACATTCCTTTAAAAAAAAAAAAATTATCTGTTTGCTTGCTTGAAGCGTCACAAAGATAATATTCACGTCTGTGACCCTGACTGTCTCTGGTCAAGAGGCAGAGAGATTGTGCAGACCGCGTTGCCTTCCAGCACCCCCGGGACGCCTGCCAGAGAACAGAGCTGCTGTCCCAGAGGAGAGGGTCAGATCCCCTGGCCTTCGACTAACGCTGTTAGCAGTCCCTCTGGTAACTGCTGAGGAGGTGAATGGCACACTCAGGGGACTTGGCTTGCATAGCCCTACACCTGTGTTACTGACGTACACTGCAAAAACTCCAGTGTCCTCAATCTGTGGAAAAAGTATTACTTTTTTTCTTTAGAGAACCTTATCCCCGGATCACTTGTCTTTCCATTTCTTCTTTATCACTGTTGACCTCCAAATTCCTACACCACCACCCTCTTTCAGCATCTACCAAAACATTTGTATCTGTTTTCTACATTGTGGTTACATGTCCATGTGGGCTGAAAATCTTTTAAAGAATCTTATTTAAACACAGCTTCATCATCCAGATACTGTTTGGGCAATGAGCTATGCAGAGCCAAGCAGCATTACGGAACCTTATTCCAAAGCCTGTTTCCACTACCGGGGCACTCATGTTAAAGCGACTCTAAATACTGCCTAACTTGCTTAAGTGCATTTTAAAAGAAATGTTGCCAAGTGCAGAAATGCAACCTCTGCCCCTGAAAGTCTTTGAACTAAAGTTTGCTGAAGGCTGCCAGGTTAATCCAGGGTAGAATGGGTCTGTGTTTGTTCAGCCCTTCTGCTCTCCCACCCAACATGAACTCCTGGAGATGGGGTACCCAGATAAGCAGAACTACAATTTTGCCTGATAGGGCTGATCTGTTCATCACACCCACCACCTTTTGCCTCCACACCAGTAAGGACATAAGCTAACAGAAAAGCTGATTGTCAAAAGCATCATGTGCATTTTTCTATGTCTCAAGCTCATCCTGTCATGACAGTGGTCTGTGTAACACCTCCTGCTGCCACAGACCATGACCACAACTGATCACGTAATGACAGTAATGAACATAAGCTTGCACAGTTACACATATGAGCATACAACTCCCTAATTTTATAAACTCGTCACAGAACACGTGAAAAGCTTGAGATGCAAGCAGATTTCACCTTTTTTATTCTAAACTTTTTCTGGGACTGCGATTTTTTATTAAAGTCTCCTCTGTAAAGATTAAAAAAAAAAAGTTTTGAAGAAATGTAAGGCCCTTACTAAGCCCAAGAGCAGTTACCCAATAGAGAGCACCAAAATGTATATCATCCACTCTGTAACCCACACGCTTCTCTCACTTCAGAAGGCAGGCAGCCCTTCCAGGGCACCCAGAATTTCTGGCTACGTCTGATCAGGAGAACGCACATTAGATTAGAAAACCTCTTAAAGTCATCCAGGGAGTTTCTCCTCTGAGCTGCCAGAGGGTATCTGGCTTAAGGACACACAATAAACACAACTATGGTAGCTTAGCAGTCATTTGTACACTTTTCCAAGCTACCTTTTCCAGGTTCTTAAAGCACCAAAACCCCAGTCTAACAGTCACCAAACAATCTTTAAAATGTGGTAAAATCACATATCCATTACAAAATATGTGCTTATGCGATTTTGTTGGCTTACTTCTGTTTAGATAATACAGCTGCATACAAATTGCTGTTGCATTTTAATAAAATTGTAATGTTAACAAGGTCCACATGAAAAGCTCAAGTAGCTAAAACTTTTGAGTAGGCATAGCCAGGAAAAAAGACTATGCTAGACCAGAAAACAGAGCAAAAGAATATTGAAAATTAGTCATTCAAGTAGCAGAATGAATGGCTAAAAAAATTTTAAGCAAACACTTTGGCTCTGTGCTCACTTCTATCATCTTCTCTGAGGGTGAGCCTTTACTGTGCTTCCATTGCACCTAGTCTTGGACTGTATCAAGAAAGCTACACTTTTTGAAAGGGTAATAATACCTTTTTGCTGCCATAACAGACAGCCTTACAGAGAACGCTGCAGGTGGGATGATTAAAAAAATAAAAATCTATCTAAACATAGACCCAATAATGCCTTCATCTTCTGCTTTGTTCTCGTTTTTTTTTTTTCTTCCTTCCCAGAAACATTTTTGCCAGCTGTTTTGCTGTCTCTCAGTATTCCAACAACGACCGAAGATCACCATGTGGTGCCGGATCTCAAAGGCAGAATTAAGATTAACAGTGTTATGATTAAGTGCCAGCTGAAGAGACACGGCCACAAAACCAGACTCTGTGGCTGAGAGCCCATGGCCCCACTCAAGATGCCCCTGAGCATTGAAATTTTCACCCTCTTCCCCCCAGAGCCAGGAAAGGACTGGCACTTCCAGAAAGAGCAGTCACTCTTGGATGACAAAAAGAGTTTCGACATTGAGACTTATGAGCATTGTCTGCTTCCCCAGTAAAAAAACATAATTCAGTTCTATGCTGATAGATCCACGGGAAACCTATACATGGAAAATGCACGTCAGATGAAGGCCAATGGGATAAGGACCACAGGTATGTGTAGCCATGGTATTCTCATGCTCAGTATGGAAAATATTTCACAGGCTGGCACATTCTTCAAATAGTTTTTCAAAATAATTATTACCACTTAGACCAGTATAACTTACAACAAGTTAAGCAAAAAAAATAAATGAATTCCCTAACTGTGCCCCTTAACATCATCTACTTATCATGAAAAGCAAGTCAGCTTTACTTCCAGTGCTCCTCACTGCCAGATTAAGGTTGCTATGGGGCACACAGTATTTGATTAAAGCAATTATATCTACTGGCACATACATATGTGCTTGTTTTATGCCATGGAAATATCTCTATGCTTTTTACAGAAACTGGATATAAAAGTTACATGTGGAAAACCCAGTACCTGTGAATGCCCTCCTCCCAAACTGTAAACATAGCAGGAGACTTCTAATGTTTGTTTGAAAACACATGCCCTAAGTGATAATCCTGATGGAAAAAAGGAAGTAATTTTGCTTACTCTTTGCCTTCAGGTGGCTCATTAAAACACCTCTTATAAAAGAAAGAGGATATGAGTCTCTCTTGACTTTATGCTGAGTCTAACCGTCTTTGGGGAAAGATCCTGGCAGCAAAAGAGTGTAAACTCAATTCTTTGTTTTAATTTAGAATTTAATTTGTCAGCAAAACCGAAGTTCATAAAGAAGGCAAATTTTGACAAATTGCAACTGCCATGAGCTCTGCTAAGAGCAGGATGTAACATGAATGTGATTCTTCAAGAGAACAAATTATAATCATTGCATCCAAACAAAAAATGCTTACATTAGTAAGTTTATTCTATAGTTCGCCAACTCTTCAGGCTGGCTAGTAAGGAGAATTCGCTAACCTCACATTCGTAAGATAAAGTGATCTGCAGCACATCTACTACGTGTCAGCAAGACAAGGTGACAGTTGTCCTGTTGAGTTTTTTGGATTACAATTAGCCTTTTCTTGCACTATAGCTATAATGCCTTAAATCTGAGCACACCTCTAAACAGAAGAAGGTAATATAAGTAAAGCAGTTTTCCAAATCTCAGAAACCTTGTTCACCTGAATCATCTGCACCAACAGAGAAAATGTTTGCTTATAAAAATAGCAATTTATTTGTGGATCTAAAATAAAATAGAGCACATATACTAGGTACAGGCTAAGAATGTCTGCTGCTCACTTCAGCTATAGCATACTCATAAAAGTAAATGCTTAAGATACACTGTGTCAAGTGGATGGGTAGCATGGTAGAGTCTGCAGGGAAATGTAATCTATTACATTAGTATTACAAATACATCAGTAAATAGCTGGAGATGTTCAAAGCCTGATTATCAGACACTCAAGACTAGGATTTACCTAGCTAACTTTATCAACTGGTCCCCTAGACTGTCTTTACAAAGTCTAGCAAAAACAAACTTGAGAATGAGGTTCATTTGATGTCCTTAAGAGGAGAGGAGACACACTTCAGAGATGCCAACTTCCTTCTCCCTGATTCCTACAAAAGGATTACAGGCCCATACTTGCACAGCTGTACCATAGGTGCCTTGAGTTGAATGCTGCCTGCCAGGCTGCTCAGGCAGGGCCAGCACAGCACAGAGGCAATCTGTAACCCAGCAATCCCCTTGCCAAAACAGGAGTGATGAGCTCTGCTGTGGTTCTCACAGCATCAGCTGCTCTCAGCATCACAAGCTCCATCATCACATCATGGGAGGCTTCACTGGGTTATGAAAAATCATAATGAAATCTTACTACAAACTGCTCTTTGCCTCCTGTAATTAAATGTACCTCTTGCCCAAGAGGGAGATCTTCCCCATCTCTGTGTCCTTGACGCTGGGAGAGGGAGGTCTTCTCATCATCTACTTTTGTGGATAGAGAGATACAGCTAAGGGAAGAGATTTTCATTCCTATTTCTGTTTTCTTTCACTTTTCAAACATGAAAACACTGTTGTAGAATTGGATGAAAATTGAACCAAATCACTCACAGAAGAAACCACACAGTTTTTTCCATGTCCAACCACATCAGATGTCATGCACCAAGGAGAACACCCACTTGAAAACTAGCACAGTATCATACCAAAGAAGTGCACTCCATGTTTTCCTAAATATGTCCAAACTCTAGGAGATGAACTGATGAACAGTTCTACAAATGGGAATAACACTGGTGTTCAGCACAGCCCCACACAGAAAAAGTGCGAGTGACGCCAAAGAAGCAAAGAGCACAGCAGATGTAGCGAGGGTACAGCCAGGGCCATACAGCCAAGAAGTGTAACACACCCAGGAGCACATGGTGTGCAGTTCATTCTCCTCCAGACCCAGCTGCAGTGGCTGAACAGGATGGCTGCTCCTCTCAGCTGCTCAGCACCAGGTACTGCCAGGACCTTACCACCCCTGTGGCAGAGCTCCAACCCTTTCAGTGCAAAGGCTATCACGAACTGACTTAAATCATCAGTTCCCACTCAGCTCTCAGATTTCACACTAATGTGCATGAAGGACTTTCACACATTCATCTCCAGTCTCTGCTGGCATGGGGCAATGGTGTCCAGCAAGATATCAGGAGTGAGCTGGCAGCAGAGCCAGCAGCACCAGGGGCAATCCACACTGCAGACAGACTCGCTGCAGCTTCCTTTCTGCCTTTGCCTCTCTGCTACTCTGGGATATGCTTGATCTTGCTGAACCAATTCAATCACTAGTATGTCAAAAAGTCATACTCCTTCCCCCTCACTATCTTATTAAAAATTTATTTTCTGATTAGTTTTCTACTGGTTTAGTGATGTGGATCACCAGCACCCAAGCACTGCAAGATGATACAATGCTGCAAGCACATGCAATGGCCAAACTTTGCCCTATATAAACACTTTATGCAAGTCACTGAAATAAATTATGCTGCAAATTACAAGTAAATTATGCTGTAAAGGGGTAAAAATTCTCCTGTATTTGTTCAGGACAATCAATTCCTTTTTTTCCCACTGTCAATCCACATTAGACTGGTAACTGTACATGCTGCTTGCAGAATCCTCTCTGAACACTTCAAGCAGACATGGCTCCTATTGTGCTCCTGGGCTACAGCTTATTACCTTGCTTTTTCTCCTTAATGCAGTTATTTTTTTGAGAGGACAGAACAGAGTGAATGAGGATAGAGCAGAGAAATAAACAGGAGCCAAAATCTCTCCCTGTCTACAACAAAAACACGTCACTACCAACCACAAAGGATATTAAAATCAACAGATAAAGGTCAGATAAAGCACAAGATAAGGTAGTGCGTACATTAATATCTCAAAGATGCTATTGCAAGGTTAATCAGTTATGCTGGCAAGATTTAGATTTGAGCTATTTGGTGCCTAAGAAATATAATGAAAATAATTTATTTTTACTTTATAAACAAAATGTAAATCAGCCATGAAATTCCTACTTCACAGGACAAAATTAATATAATGCAACAAAATCTAAGTTTGGAGTCACAGCTCCCTAGGGATTTTTAAACTAGTACAGCTACACACAATACAGCTGCTTCCATGCAAAGTAGAACCCCAAGTTTTTAACACAGGTAAGCCTTGTGCCAGCTGATGGCAAACAGAAGAGAGCTTGACTTCTTACATTTTTGTCCTCATTTCATTACAGGGTCTTGCCTTGGCTGTTTTCAGGAATGCTACTGAATACCATGAACTAGAGGTTTCTTTACATTTTCATCTGACAAAAATCAGAAGTTCAGTATTTGCATTATGACTGATTCTGCAATTTCTCTTAACTTTTGATCATACTATATTTGTATGACTGAAACACAGAATAAAATATCAATTGCTTGTTTCACCTAGGGGATGGCTCCAGATTTTCCGTGACTGTTCAACACATGGGTGGCTGATTCTTGAGCTGAGGGGAAATTATTTAGGCTCATATCATTACAACACAACAAAGAAGAAAAGTAATTGACAATATTTGTTCAGAAATCTTTGCAATTGCAGCTTTCACAGCAGTAACTCTTGAGAAAGATTTGCAGGCACAAATCAGAACACAGTGCTTTTCCCATGGCCTGCCTGTGCTCTTGGCAATGTTGTCTCTTGAGCCTACTCAACATAATGAGGAGGCAGAGTCTCAAAGACAGGGTTAAGTCTAATTCTTCAGCCAGACACATCAAAGGGAAAGTTACCATGAGTATAACGTAAGCCATATTTTAGTATTTAAGAGCCCAGTATACAGCTTAAGGAGAACTTCAACTCCACCTTTATCAAACTATTACCTCTGCTATGTATTATTCACACAGCAAGAGTCTTAATTGCCCAGACACTCTGCCAACTCTTTCCTCTCTGTTGAAACCAACCACACAAATCTAAAATGCCTATTTTCAACAGAAGTCTACTGAAACACCTACTACAGATATTAGTTGTCAAGTGTTAAGCAGGAAGTTTCACATTTCACAAATTATAGATTTATACAGCTCCATGAGCCTGTCATGTGTCGCCTGTGTCTTGGCAATAGCAATCCCTCCTTTCCCAGCCTTCAAGAGAAACACCTTAATTCACTGCTTTGTTGATTGTTTGTATGCATATGTGGGTGTATTGGCCTCTAACAGACAAAGAAAGTACATAAGGAAATCAAGGTAAAGCTAAACTGAAAGAAAGACTTTCCCATTTAGAACTGAAAACACTTACCAGTTCCAACACTCTCACTTAACTCGCTGGAATTAAATATACTGCAGTGCCACACAGGAATTAAATATTCTGCAGTGCCACTCTGGAACCGCATTTCCGAAGCTCAATAAACTTGTATTGCAACCATTCACTTTATAACAATGTTTTGAAAAGGTAATGGTTAATTTAACTCCAAAACCTTGTATCTCATGCTATTAAACAATTCATTTTTGCTAACCTGTTGCTTACTGCTTCACTACTGCTGATATGCCACAGAAAATCTGGAAATAAAAAACTGTTTTAAGCTAGTCTGTGGATTTTGAGAGAGCAATCATGCTTAGTGCAGGTTCAAAACAGAAAGGAGAACATTAGTGAATTCTCTGACCCTCTTTGCTAAACAGACAGATTTGCTGAACCAACTAAACCTTTCTCAAGACACTTAGCTTTAGAACAAGATTGAGCTAGTGGCACAACTGGAAACCCAGCAAACGTAGTGCTGTACCTAAGAGTGCAGGATGTCTCCTCTACTGAACAAGGCATTTCATAAAATTAAAATTGTTACTCCATCAACAGCTAAAGATGCAGGTGGTAAGTAAGCCACCCAGAAACAATGTCTAGTTCTTTAACGGTACCTTTTCCTTGAAGATTTGAGAGTAATGCACAAAAACTTAAAAGTTCACACAGCAGTGCTAATTAACAGGCATCTTAAAACTCGTACTTTAATTGAAGTGTTTTTGCCTTTACCTCATGAAATGAAAATAGAAGGTAGAGGACAGTAATTTGTCTAAAGGAACACAGAAAAGGAACCTCTAGATTCACAATACCCTCAACCCATGGTTTGCCTCCACCCCTCATTTGGGCTGACAAGTCTGTGGGTTGTGCTGCAGACCAGCTCAAGGACTTATCCAACTTGGAAAAACAGAAACAAAAACCTCTCCCTTCAAAAAAAGAAAAACAAAACCAAAAAGCCCATCAGCTAATAGCTGGAGAACTCTCCTTGGTCAGACCCAGGTCCCAGCAGGGCCCAGTCACTGTTAGGCTGGCAGAAACAAGGTGTGCCATGGAGCAGGAGCAGGGTCAAATAGGTGTGCTGTGGAGCAGGAGCAGGGTCAAGTAGCACAGTTGGAGGCAGCCAGAACAGCTGAGGCCAGGATTTATCCCAGATATTGGCCTGAGGTATCAGAGTGCTTGGTTCCCAGGGAAATCCTCTAATGTATCATCGTCTACCTCATACCCTTAAAACTCCCTGCATCAAAGGATACATGCAAAAGGCAACTTCCGAAGGAAACGGGCTCTTCAATGCTTGTGCTAATTGCAACTTGTTCCTTTGCAGTTGCAATAGACAGCCAGGCATTGCTTGTGTGTGCAATAGCTGCTTCCATCACTTTTCTAATGGAACGTAGTTCCTATCAAAACTGAAGCACAGTCCCTATCCCAAGCCAGCAAGAAGCAAAGTAAGATAGCACAAGCAGTAACATTGCAATTTAAATACTTCCCTCCAACTGTTCTGCCTAATCTCATGTCAATGTATGTCATTCACAATTTATCCAGAGCTAATTTCGGGTCTTTTACAGCAAGGATTTACACTCTGTTCTTTAAAGCAGCGCTCATTACATGGAAGCTCATTACTACACCCAAAGCAGTAAGCAGAATCTGCAACTCCTTTCAACCGTCTTGTGGTCAACAGAGAAGCTGCAGCTATTTACTCTGTGGAAAAATGTGAGTGGTCATGGCAAAAGCTTGAGGGTTTCTTAGCAGTCCATGCTCAGGGTCTTTGGTTAAAAAAAAAAAAAAAAAAAAGACAACAGAAACCTTTGCCACTGAACTGGCGTCATTTCTGATAGCAGTGTTTTGACACCAGCCTGGCAGAGACATGTAAGCAAAGCCCTGCTGTTTGCTGTTTGCACAGACAGCTTCTTGCAGGTAGCCAGCTCAGAACTAGCCAGTCACAGACCTGTGAGGTATAATACAAATAAACAGTCCTGATCATAATATGCAGTACAGGCAACAAAGCCAAAGAAAAAAGAAAAATAACACACACCAAAACATGAAAGAATAAACTAGGTGAAACATTCTACTGCTAATGCTTTACGAAAGTGTAAAAAGATGGTTCTGTCCAGAGAAAGGCTTCTCATCTTCTCTTTCACATGAGAGGCAGGACGAACAGCTTACAAGAAATCTAGAGATCAAGATGCTAAGCTTCAAACAGTAGAGGATTATAAAATTGAAACTGACAGGACTTGCACAAGTGGGTTCTTCTGCTCTTCACTGAAACGCTCTTCTAAAGCGCCTTCAGGACAGACTGCACACAGTATGTCCTCTCAATGTCCAACTGAATCACACTTCTGTTTTCGAGTTTTTTAATTTGTGAAACCAAAAAACCCCAAATGCAAGGAGGCAAACTAAGCCTACAGGCAGGAATTACCTTTTCTTTCTTTTTTAATAAGCTTTAATGAGGGTTCTTCACCCAGAATCACCACTGGTACAGCTCTGCTAATGGTAGAGATAAAAGAAAAATGAGTGCTAGGGCCTTCAGACATTAATTTCTTGAATAAAAGATGAATCCTCTTCTTACTATAACCCTTACCACTGCTAACCTAAAGAGCACTGAACTACAAATTAATGGTAAATCCTAAACTGCCCAAGCAGAGACAAAACCTCTTTTCACTACAGGAATACAGAAATGGTTAGAAATCAGTGTGGACTGACAAGGTGTATTATCTGGATCACAGGGAGATCAAAGTACCTGAAACTCTTCATATCAACTAAAACTGGAGCTTTGTGGGTGATAACTCCTCATCTTTGGCATACACATCTGTGACTCAGCAAATTGCCTTAATTTGATTTTCAAAAAACCTTTCAAGGTTTATCTGCTGAAGAATCCCCTTTTTTATTTAACACAAGGAATTAAGAAGTAATTACATTATGTTTACACATTTATAAATGATGGGTTGCCTTTTGTTAAGGGTTCTGGATCCCTTAATCCTTCCTTAATCTAATCAAAGAAATTGGCAATAAATAAAGCACAAAGGGATGTGGCAGCCCAAGGGAGAAGTTGCAAGGAAAACAAAGGAAGCTTCAGACTGCTCCTCAAACTAGTGATCAAGTGTAGGCAAAAGAAAACCTACCACTCAATTCCAGTGGAAACAGGGAAGTAAGTATCCTTCTAAGTTTTCATGCAAAGGCATAACATAGTAAGTCATAACAACACAATGCATCAAGCTCCAATATCAGGCAGTGAGACAATTACAAAATATTTGGATTAAAAAAATGCCTCATTTTAAAAATTTGTTAAAGGTCTGAGAGCTATAGCTATCAGTGGAATCTAATTTACTCATCTAGTAGCATTTGGTGTCCCTTTGAAGCGAAGAGTTCAATAAGTGCTGAAAAAACTCCAAAAAAACAATTCCTCCCTCAGTAGTTCAAGGGAAAAACAAAGCACAGTGAAATGGTTCAAGTAGCTTCATATGGCAAATGTTTCAGTTTGGGCTATTGGCATTCCATTGCACAAACCCTTCCATCAGCTTCCTAGCTTCCTTCCTTCATTTACTAAATGAAATGATGCTTTAAGCCTTGGAGAAAAGATACAAGGACAGATTTTTTTCAAGTTGCCTTCAAGGTGAAGGATCAAACCACGGCATTGTAAACCTCACAAGCAACACAGCATGACTCTATCACAGAGTTCCAGTTTTCAAGGGAGAGTAGGAAAGTGCTATGTCACAAGAGGGGTTTCTGTCCTGGAAACAAAGAGCCTGGCTCCCAAAACCATCAGCCAGAAGCATCAGGACTAGGCAGACCCCCACCTGTTTCTGAGCAAGCAGCCTTGACACTGCTGAGATCAGCACATATTAGCCCCTATTAGGATTGCTACAGCTGGTCAGGCTTTCAGTTTCTTTTTTTCCCTGTCAGCAGAAAGTTATTTACCTGGGTCAAAATGAGTTTTGACAAGTGCTGCTTCTGAGCTTTTCTATTTAAAACCAAGCTGAACATATACTTCACATTTTATTTTTTTCAGATGTAAGTCCTGAGAGAGCAGATCAAGCTAAAACGCAACACCTTGTAAATCAGAAAGGTTTATCTTTACTTGGAATTGGGTCAGCTACAATGGTTTAAAGCTATTTCTTCATTTCACTGTCATCCAGCCACCAGCTTTGAACTTCTTTGTTTAAAGCAAAGATACTAAGGAAGGAGTGCCTTGCACGGTAACAGTGAAAAATCCAGTAAGAGCAAAAATTGCCAGGCATGTGCTTGGTTGGTAGCAGGCAACAGGAACTTTAATCGTTTAACTGATAAGTATTCGCTTTAAAAAATTTCCATGAAAAATTAATATAAACATAGTCTCAGTGTTATAATCCTTGATCACGCAAGATTCTCAGAAATGTGAGGATGTTTTGCTTTAATGGTAACCATAAAACAAACAAAAATTCCAAGATTCTGTGATCGGCCTGTGCTGACTCTTTTTTAAAACTGTATTTTACTGTTTTGTGATTAAACCTTTCCCTCTAAATCTTGATCTTTGAGATGTGCTTTTATTTCTACTTGAACTCAGATACAGTTTCCCAAACACAAGATAAAAATTCAGCTTTTCAACAACCAGAAACAAAATCTGTCTTTCGTGATACAACCTCCTAAAGCACTTATTTAAAAGTATATGGCCACAAAGAAACCCCAAGTGCGGTTGAATTCCTTTCTTCTTCACTTAGTTGTCACAAACCAGAGAAATGTATAACTTCTTCACTGATTGTAACACTTTGTGAGAAAAGCGGGGATTTTTTGTGTGGAAAAAGAACACATTTTTAAATTAAGAACAGTGGTGAAAATTATTTACAGTCTCCACTTTACCTAGACTCTAGTAACTAGAGTGCTGAGTCATAAATTAAACTGGTACTCTGACCTTTAAGGAACAACTGAGATCATAATAAACACGTCTCGTATTTTCAGCTGAGTCCAAGTAAAGAGAAGTCTCACAGCTCCTTGAAAAGCCTCAGGAGATGCAGTTTCTTAAAGCACACATAAAATTGATTAGCATTCACAGTAACTAAAAACACATTAGAGAACAGACATGTTAGAGAAAAGAGATGTTAGAGAACAGAGAACAGACTTAATTTACTTTGAATTTGCACTCTTTCCCCTCTCAAATATGCTCTAAGTTAGAAAAGAACTAATAGTGAAAATCAACCATGCATGTGAAGAACCACCAAAAACATACAAAACAACCTGAGAACAGAATAGACTAGACAGTACAATAGTTATGTGCAGCCATGCAAGAGCTGGAATTTAATTTCTGTTCGGGAAACTATGGAGATTTCTTATCTAGAAACAGTCATCTTAGTGATGTATGTCCCATGAAGGTATTCTTGGGACATAAAGAATTACGAGAAAAGTTAGAAACCACCTTGCTTCAACAAACTTGGATATGGGAACTTCTTCCCATTGTGTGTCATACTACTCATTTTCTCCTCTCAGCTACATCTTCCTGCAGCCCAAGCAACACTAAACTCTTTCTCCAGAAGTCCCTCAAACCCACCGTGGACCTTCCACAGTCCAAGTGCTATAATGAGGATCAATATACCTGTATGCAAGTCTGTGTTCATGCATGCCTTTCCACCTTTTATCTGTCTACATGAACTTGCACTTCATCTCTACCAGTTCAGTAACCAACACTGTATTTCCCTATAGAGACGTGGTTACATCAGTATAAGTAGACAATTTATTCTTAATCAGGGTGTACTACAAGCTACAGTCTTCACAAGTATGAGTCTGCTATGCAGCTAAACATACTTTATAACAAGGAGGCCTTCTTTCTTGGCTTGGCTGATGTTAACACTCCACCCATGTGTCACCAAGCTGTAATATGTTACAGGTAAATTTCAGTCAAATGGATGTAAATAAATTCAGAAAACAAGATACAAATGCTATCTTGAAACCCCTTCTGCACCCACAAAAAGAATTTCTTAGACAAAAGCAAAAGGCTACATGATTCAGCTAAATATATCTATGTGCTGGTTAACCCTAAAAAGGGGAGGGGGGGCCCAGACCTGCTCCCTGCTTGCCTGTGAGCTGGTTCAGTTTGCTAACGCAGGGAATTAGTAATGCAGAGCTGGTGAACGGAAACTGCTCCCAGAAGGGTGTGATGTGTGCTGGAGATGGCACTGGCAAAATGGCAAGGACACACACCCCACCCTCCAGGCAGCAGCCAGGGCTCTTTGCTCAGGAATGGAGCTAAACAGCACCATAAAAGAATCCAGTTTCAATTGAAAAAAAAGAAAAGTCCAAGCAGACATCACAGCACAAGACGAACATCAATGTAGCTCATTTTAGGTGCTTCTCATTGGCCTTTCCACCTCACTAAGTCATCAGCTAGACTGTAGACTTCCAGGAACACAGGTCATTAAGACAGGAATGATAATAAGTATCAAATACTTCAGGCATTAATAGTAATAACAAGAAACAGAAACAAAACAATAAACATCAAATATTGTCACAGCCCTCTGTTTGACTAAATGTAAAACACGCTATTTTTGTTACGTAATTGAGTTATAAAGCACTTTCACTCTTGCTTGTGAATAAGAAATTGCAGCCTTCTATCCCTGCAATTTGAAATGTCTCTCAGTGGCTGTAGCAAGCTCACCAAAAAAGTTCACTATTGTATCACATGTTGAGCCGTGTGCCAGCACTAGCAGGGTATGTAAATGAACTCATTGACCTCTCTGGGTTTTCCCCTTTCTTTTCCCTGATCTTTAACGAGGATATCGAGCTCAGAGGGAGTAGCAGGCAGGAGATTGCGCTGTACTTTCACAATGGGAAAGAAGCCAAAATACAGGCACAATGCCTGGATTCAGCAGTTTCAGGCAAACGCAGTAGAGCTGCATACATCCTCCTCCGGGAAGAACACTTTCCACCACCACCACTTTAACAGGAAACTTAGCTCAAAACCAAGGGTAGGCTATCCCCTCATTCACTTTTCACACCTGGCTATTGAAGCTATTCCCCCACAAGAAAGGTTTTCCTGTTACAGAAGCTTCCAAAATTGCTTAAGAGCAGTTTGCTTTGATTTGTTTCGATGATTTCATTCTGTAATATTCTGAATGTTACATGTCGTGCTTATTGGTCTTTAATATTGGGCTTTTTACGCTGAAGATTTTGGTAAAAAAAAACTGTACGTACTCAGAAAATATTAAAGGAAGAAAATGAACACAGCATTAGTCAAAAACCATACGTATATATACTAAAATGTCTCAAAGTTCACAGTGTATTCATTTTCTGCCTGAAAATGATCCCACTGACACAGACTGTACATGCTTAATCCAATTTTCTTTATATTCCACCTACCTTTTCCTTAACTAGTCTCTCTTTAGCTGCTTACAACACAGATAAATTACTTGGTACAGCCTGAAGTTCTCCTCTTTCCTCTCAAATCCAAAACAAATTTCTCTGACTAGTTGGCAGAAAATAAATTTAGATGTGTTCTATGTTCTCACATCCCATATGAACAAATACATCCTAAGGACAAGACTGCACATGCCTCTAGGGAGAAGAAGCACAAGATTCAGAACTCAAGAAGGAGCAGCCAGAAGCATCTCTTAAGTCTCTCTCAATGTGTTGCAGCTCTTGGGAACTACAGCAGCTTCTGACATAGCTCATCCAAATGCCTTAAGAAAAACACACTTTATGTCCCCCCCGGTATCTCCCCCCACCCCTCTTTTATGGCCTTCCCTCAAGCCCAGGCCGGTGTTTCATCAGCATTAATTTTATTTACTAATATTCCAGTAAAACCGAGAATCATTGTTATTGTCATTTTTTCTAATATGCCAGATCAAGACTCACAACAGATAGCTTGCTGGAGATTTTATGGGAAGCCTGTGGCGTAAGCCAAATGAAATCAGGAATGTAAAGAATATTTTGAAAACAAAGTCTGTTTTTCCTCATCTAGTAGCCTTTGATTATGATTCTGCCTTACTCTACAAGACGTTTGAGCATGTGTCAAGAGTCAGCAGAGAAAGGGATGAGATTTTGACCATGACTGGCATACAGCCAGCTCTATGACATGGACTAGTAAGACACAGTGACAGAATATGAGGTCACAGCATATGATCCTCCTGTGTCCCTGGACAAACTGTGAAACCAGGAGAGCTTTGGCAGAGCTGAGGTTTCATGCACTGTCATAAATACAGGTTTGCCTAAAGAAAACATTCTGGTTCCATGCTGGCACAGTTAGGTATCCAGGCTAGCTGGCATCTTCTTTCTTGACCCCAAAATCAGATTCACAGTATCTTAAAAATTTTTTTAAATATTTGCTAGAACATGGAATCTTCCATTTGCAATGTTATATTGTTGAGAAATGTGAGGTTATCACCCAAAAACTTTGTTCCAGGCCACTAACTCTTTCTCACCCCTTCAGAGAAGTTACAGAAAAAGGTGTATTGATTCAAATAGCAACTATTCCATGCAGGTTAAACAAAACAAAACAAAATAAGCATGTTTAAGACCAAAGGGACATTCTTCCCTACAGAAACTAGTAGTTTTTGGCTGGCAAAGAATAAACTTGCATTTTCTTACTCTTTCTCAAAAACAGGGAGATGGGAAAGAGGAGATGGAAGGAAGGGAGAGGATTCATCAAGATAATATTTGCTGATGTTTATATTCTGAAACAAAGGGGAATAATAATCCGAGAAGATCTATTACATGACAAAGACAGGAAGCAACTTGCTACATCGCAGAATTATTGGAGCCACATCCCAGCCGTAACAGCCACAGATACAAACACAGAGATTATTTCAAATGAGGTTCCTAGTGCTTCACTGTTAGGGAAATAGGGGAAGCAAAGAAGGAAGTAAAAACTAAAAACATTGTTTGTTTTGAAGATATTATATTTTGACAGGTCTGAGGAAAGGCTGTCAAAAGAGGAAAGCTGTATATCCTGACAATAATGGACTCTATGAATAACTTACAGACAAGATGATTCTGATCATGTTTGTTTTTATACGAGGCAAAAATTCATTTGCTACTCCTATTGCCCTAGTTTGGAGTTGCTTCTATGAAAACAAATATGACACAAGGAAAAACTGCTAGGATTCACCGAGCTATGGAATGTCCTTCCTGCTCACCCTGGCTCACTTTTCACTTCGAAACGTAAAAGGAATGTCATGCATTTGTAAACTATGTCTGGGAGCGAAGCCTCAAGTATCATGAATAAAAACACTCAAGTTCTACACTATATCAGTAAAAATGCTACGTGACTTCTATTCAAGCACAAGCTCAGATGTTTCTAAATACAGATGGTATCCATCATTTGAAGGAAGAACATTAATTACTGCATTTGACATCTTTCTTGGGAACTGCACCACTCGTCACTGAGCAGAACAAAGTCTCTGGCACACTTGAAGTTGCCAAGACTTTCTGCTTCTCTGTCCTCAATGCAATGCATATTCTCTATGGAAAGAGGAAAACAAGAAAGGGAAAAATTTGTAAAGCAACCCTCCGTTCCGTATGCTACACCAACTGATCTCTCAGCTCAGTTTTTAATACCAAATCTTACTGCAATCATGTTTCCAGGCAATTATATATTGAAATACATATTGACAAGTCAGTTTTTCACTTGTATACAATAAACATTTGTTAAAAATCTGCTACTTGCAGGCTGGCCATTTGCAGCTTCTATTCAAAAGAGCAAGCTGTACACAGTGTGCTAAAAGGCACCTGACTGGGTCTGACTGACCTGTTGCTCTGCTCTGCTTGTATTTCCTGCCTCTAACCTGGCCATGTAAGAGAACAAGGTAAAAGTCCACATGAACCTGCTCATTTCTCCTGGAAGCAACCTCGAGCTATATGCTGGGAGATCAAGAGTCTGCAACTGCTGTGATGTGGGCACATCTATCCAGGGGACAACTCTATTCTATCACTTCACCAAAATAAAGCCTGAAAGAACCATGAATTATTGATTTAGGGCAATGGGGTAAAGGACCACCATCTTACATTCCATAGCTCACACATACAAGTGTTTACTAGGTGTCCATGTCACAGTAAACTCTGAACTTGTTCCTCCGTATAAAGTTACAGTGCTTAAGACTGGTTTCCCTGCTTATCATTCCAAGTATCTGTTTGCTGTACCATCAGGTATATGGTATTGGCAAAAGCTGTCAGAGCTTTCCAGGGTAGCCAAGGGAATGAAAACATACCTCTTTTCAAATTAACACATACCAGCGACAAGGGAACAATGTCAGTATTCTAGCACAGTTTTGAAGACTCTACAAGAGAAGGATGCAGTCAGACAAGGTCTAGAACTTTGACAGATGCAACAATGGCTACACAGTCACCATTCCCAGACTGAGCAACACCCAAGTATTTAAAAGCTGAACATCCACCTTTTTTTTTCTTTCTTCTCCTTAGTGTTTAAAAAGCGGCTTATTGTCTGGGTTTTTTCTGTTTACAACTGCGCATCTGCGTATGTGTATGACAATAGGAATTCTCAGAGCAAGCCAAACTGAGAAAGATGGATTGGTCTGATGTCTGGTCACTCATGGGTGTGTCCACACCAGTCCTGCAGTTCAGATCGGTAGTGTGCTTCTGTGGCAAATCTCTCCATCTTCCCCAAGCTTTGGTTTGGATTGTGGAGCAGCCTTCTGAGCTCACACAATGGATTCTTTTCGTATGAAACTAAACCTGAAGATGTGCTCCAACTGCTGAAAGGCATTCAGGCCCCATGATCAGCTTACAGCCTGTCTGGAGTAAAGCCCCACAAAACCTACAGCAGGACCAAACCTCCCACACCAGCTTCTACTCCACAAAGCTGCTCCTACCACATCACATTATTTGCTAGTACAGACATGTGTGTGTCAAAAACCATGTTCCCATTCTTTGGAAAGTTTGTCTTCTATATGCACAATCCTACCTGCATCCTTTGATAGCTTCATTTCAGACAGATACATTACTGTGGAATGCCATGAAAGCAGAAAGATAGACAAACTTTCCCAGCTGTACAGCAGCACAGATGTTTTGAAACAGACCAGGGAATCAATGGCACAAGAAGGAAATCACCAAACGATGCTGTTAACAGTACACAGCAGTGGCAGGCACAGGGATGATCAGATTTTGGGGTGTGCTCAGGCTCTACACCCCACAATGCTCTTGATGTGAATATATGTAAATGAGTTAATAATGAAGCCCTCAGCCTACAACCTGCAATGTTGGCACAGGTCTTCTTGACAGCTGCATATGTACTCATTTTTTGACATATTCATTACTAGGGATGTATCACATATAGCAGATATCACATTCGAATCCCTGCTGCAGTGCAAGAGGCAAACCTCGATTAAGTCTCAAATGATAGTTTGTGACACTGCTTCTAATTTAGATTACACCATGGAATCATTAGGGTAATCAAACAAAAATACTGGAAAAATGTTAAAACTCAAAGACAAGATGTAAAAACCAGGAGAACTGGAAAAGATGACTGAAGAGTTGAGCAGGAGTTGAGATGAGGCCGAGAGACCTGGAGACCTTAATAAAATAATGGTAAGCTATTTTTCCTTAACCATCTGTTCCCTCTTTCTACCCTCAGTTTCCCTGGAATATTTACTGGTTCAAACAAAATGTGACTTATTTCTATTCACTGCTCCAAACTGCTTATAAATATCAGCCTACATTCTTGGAATTTATCACTCACGTATTCAGACATACTGTGTGTATTCAGTCTACTGTGTGTATTCTTTAAAATTTCTCACAAAGGATTCCTCTAACCTTTACTAAAACAATTGGATTGACTTATTGCACTACTTAGGATACTCAAATTCTGACGACTAATTTTAAAAAAGTTTTATTTTTTACCACTGGAATCTCATCTTTATATAGAAATCAATGTATGACCCACCCTACCCAGCAAACAGTAAAGTACTACGCAGTGCATTTCTTGAACTGAATCGTTCTGAACACCAACAGAGACTAATGGACAAACAGAGCAAAAGACAATTAATGATAATGCTACCATGTAAGTGATGATAATGATAAAGCAGCTGACTACTCAAGGTTTACCATTAATCTTTTTTGCTCTTTTTGTGCTCTCACTTTAATCTAGAAAAAGAAATAGGTTGTCATGGTGACCCTAAGTGAAGTTACAAGACAGGTGTAAGAAAAAATTCCTCAAGATCAAAAGTAAAAATTACCTAAGACAATGACAGAGTAACAAAAAATAGTATGGCAACTGAAACACAGACACGAATTGCTCAGATTTCACATAGCTACCAAGACTGTAGTGCAACTAACAGCAAATAGTGGAGACATCAGAAAGCTACGCAAGAACAGGGAGCATTAGGAGACCAAGATCCGTGAAAAAGCACAAGCTTACACTGCCACAAGCAGAAAGGTCTTTGCAGGGCATGTCTGCATTAGAGACAGGAACCAGACTGTGTAGCATAATACGACTAGAAAGGACTAGGGCAGGTTCAATTACAAAAAGCTGACCGTAAAATGAGACGTTCTCACTACACTGATACATGTCGTACCAAGATGTTTCCTGGAAAGCTGGACAACGTTCATGCATAATTAATTTTTTTTATAAGTTTGGGGACAGAATCTTCACAAAAAGGTACGTTCTGTGCCTCATCCAAACTAGAATAGGGTCAAGCAGCTGAGGATTGTAGAACGGGTTATCTGGAGTCAGGCAATCCAGTTGAGGCATGTCCACCCAGGTCGGATGACACATCAATCTAAAAGCAGGCACAAGCAAGGCTGTTAGTTCATGGCTCTTGTCCTGAATTTACTGACAGGTGGCTAGAAATAACGTATGACCTATATTATTTTCCCAGTATAGTGGTGGGTGCCAGGACACAACTCTCCTAAAGAGATTATGCAGCTGCTATAAAATCTTGGAAGGAACTGGCAGATTTGGTTAGGAAAACAGCTTTCTCTTGGAGGTGGGTAGCTGGCAAGGTTAGAGTCATTAGTAAAAGTGGATTTGATTGTGAAATTTTGTGATAGATGTGCAGCCAACAATTCTTTCTGTCCACAGAAATCACCAGCAGCTCACGTGCACACATTGTATTTACATTAAAATGACTAAGACAGGGACTTTTGCATAGTGATGAGCTAATAAATGAGCACGTCATGGAAACAGGAATTGTCCTAAGTTCCTGTACTTCCTGCATAGAATTATCCTTTTCCTTTTTGTTGTTAACAGATGAGGACTCTGCTGGACAGGTAATATCACTCAGTCCCAGGGCAAAAACTAAGGAGAGCAGTGAAATACTGTCCACCAACAAGAGGGACATGTACAATCTCAAGGAAGCTGTGCAACAGGCGTTCTCAAGCCAGACACTGCAGGGTTACTGTAAGAGGTGTGGGTTTCTTTCTTTGGCTTTTTTTTTTCTTATTTGCAAAATGTGCTGGTTTATGTTACAGGTTCAAAAATTATTAGCAGTGTGGTTAGAAGCAGTCTGCAGATCATTCGCAGAATCACAGTTCTTTATTAAAGTGTAAAAAAAAGGGCTGCAAACAGCTCTACAGGCAGAGGTACAGAGCTGTGAATGAAGAACCGCTGACAGCAAATTTCAGAAATTAGAAGCAAAAGAGTTTTTACAAACTTATATTTCATTTATGATACTCTCTGGGACAGTGCATACATTGGAGATCATCCCAAAGTACTACTGCTCGTTCAACAGAAAAACAATACACACACCCAAGAATACGTTAAAAAAATGTACTGATTGGGGGAGGGGTTGGGGGTGGAGGGGGAGAAGAAAAGAATTTTGTCCTTGCAATCTAATCACCAAAATCGTATTTTGAGAGGTGGTACAGCTTGAAAGGACTCCTCCCTCAATCCTGTTTCTGGCAGAAGTTAGCAGAAAACACTATAGGGCATTTTCTGTTCAGGAAGAAAAACCCGAAAATGCACAGCAAATTACCTGTGAAGCGACTGCTAAAAAACAAGGGAGGATGAAACACAAGCACCAAGCTTTTACAATGATCTTGTAATAGCAGCAAATATCTGGCAACATTTCAGCTCCAACAATTGGAGCTGCAGTCCCACCTCGGCAGAAGTGAAAAACACACGCAAGTAAGTGCCAACTGAGTTTCAGTCTCAAATACTTCAGTATTTCCTACCCTGAAGGACATTTTGAACTGCAATGGTGGTAAAAGTCTTCCTGCATGAACTCCTTAAGGCTCCTTTACAACAACCCATTTACCAGGGAAACAGAGAACTGTCTGTATTTTAGCAAAACAACCTGTTTTCCAAGTTCTAAAAATAGAAAAGAAAAAAAAAATTAAAGTGTCTGTCATTTTGAAACCACTCACAAGCATTTCATCCTAAGCAACACAGCCTCCCCCCCTTGCTAAAAATAAAACAGTACATTACAGCAACATTTTTTGCTGGCTTCAGCCAAGGATTTGAAAACCTCCCCTCAGCCCAGACAGGCCGTAAGCTATGAGTCAGCACTTCTCAGCATTTCTGGAAATTCCTCAGCAGAGCATCCACCCTGTAGCAGGAAGCTGCTGTTCACTTCACTCGGTACCAGGAAATGGATGGGTGCTCATGGGCCTCACCTGACCCGGGCACGCAGCCCAAGGAAACTTCCCCAAAACTACCAAACGTTCCCCATCCCACCAGCTTCCTGCAGCACCACCAAATACACTGCCTGGGAATAAGATCGGTAACTCCACCCAAATACAACTTCCTGCAGTGTCAATAAACAGGAAAATATAGGATCAATTAAGAAAAAAACCCCATCACGTCGGACAAGGGCAAGTCTCTCTGGTGCAATTTTAATGGTATGGGCTCTCCCAGCCTGAATCCAGAGGCAGCTCAGCTCCACCAGCCCTGGACAGGATCTGTCCCCTGCCTGAGGAATTAATACAAAACAGCCATGCCTCACCACATAAAGGGGGGGTTCCTGGTGCTTACAGAGAAAATGATTCTTTCCCCTCTCAAGGGGATAAAGAAGGCACAGGTTCAGGGCATCACCACACTTGTGAATTGAAGGGACACATGGCACAGCTCCGTCTCTCCCTCCAACAGTCCTTGCCTCACACAGAAAATCTTACAACCTGCGTACAACAGAGCCCAAGGATGGGAGGAGGATCCACACCTGTCTGGGGGATACCCCAAATCTGCCTGTGCCTGTACAGGCTATTGTGTTGTCAGGTATCTCATCCCCACTGAGACACACACCAGAAGTCCCCACGGAAGCTCTTGGTGCTCGGTACTCCCAAATGTGCAGCACTGCCAAGGTGGAGACACTGCTCTTGGAATGGAGATACAACATGCACTTGGGTCCATCTAAGGATATAAAGCAGCTATTTCACAAGCACTGCCTGTGGTGAATGCAATTCCTACTTTATTCACATCGGACTGAGTATCTACTGTTGTTTTGCCTTAAACACAGGCTTTGACAGGGACTTTAAAGAGAGAGAGTTAAGGGAATAGGAAGTACTTTGTGAACAGCAATAATTGCATGTTCTGACCTCTCCAGCTTACATCATGCGCGTTATCCAACAACCACAAATCAAGAAGGAAATTGAATTTCAAGACAATAATTTTCAGCACAACATATATGTCAAAACTAACAGAACAAGACAAATGTTGATGTTTCCCTGCTTGTTACTTGCTTTCATATATATGGCTATTCTCCCATAAAAATCTTGGGTTGTTTTTTTTTTTTTAATGAATATCTGTAAAAAGGAAGCTGCCTAAAGTTGGGTACAAAAAAAAAATATGTTTTTCTCAACTGTTTTTAAATACGGAGCAATGAGATTAAAGTGAGGCAGACAGCCAAATACCTCAGCCATCACAGTCATTAATAAATGCACTTAACATTCGTGCAGCTTTCGAATGTAGAACATCTGGTTCCAATTCCCAATCTGGCTTTTCATAAAAGTGCCTCCCCCACAATACTTTTATTATAAAGTGTTCTTTTCGTCCGCGCGCTCTCAGCTCTTCCCCGCCCCCCCCCC
>VZTE01004636.1:67825-122106 GCA_013397775.1 Eulacestoma nigropectus | reverse complement strand
TTTTTCTCATTTTGGAAGCGGCCGTTCCTTCCTTCTTGCTGGAAGCCACCTGACCACTGCCAGGAAGAGGAATGCAAAACATTCCCAGGAGCAGCTCCTGACGTCAGGGCAGCAGCATTCCTCCTCCTCCTCCTCCTCCTCCTCCTCCTCCCGCCTCCGCCGGGCCCGGAAAGTCCAGGGCCGGTCGCGCCGCCGGCCCGTGCCCCGCTCCCGGGGTTTTCTTGCTCTCCCCACAAACACTGAGCCAGAATAAACCTGGCATGGGGCAACGGTGGGGCTCACGCTGCTCCAGAGCCGCTCCATACCCGTGTATGTACCCCTTCCCCTTGCCCCAAAACAGGAGTCTGTGCTTTGGATAAACTTCAGCCCCCCCGTAGGCTTAAATCAGCTTAGGCGCTGACTTTGGCGATTCTTTCCCTTTACTTCTAATTTCTTCACTCGAAGGCAGGCGGCAGAAGGGTGCCAAGGAAAACAGGGACACGCTGCTGCAGGGTGGGTTGTTTTTTCACGCCTAAGACATTCACGAGAGACATGACATGATACCAAGGCAGGCAGCCTGCATCCAACACGGACCTTCTCAGTTTCCTTCTTTCTTCATACAGTATCTACCCTCTACCACACCGCAGAGCGGGATTTCAATCCTTCGCCTCTCTATTTTCATTCATGAGAATACATTGTTAAACGGCATTATTTTATTTATTCTGCTCTTGAACTAACTGGTAGCTAAAACTACACAAAAGATATTCTAGGTTGAGTTGCAGTCCATGAGTTGAGTTTACTCCTTTCAATATTGTTTGGTCTGATTTTTCTGGAACATATATATCAAAAATTCTATAAAATGTTTTGCCTGGAAAAAAAAAATCTCCACATATTTTAGTCAACAACTGTATCAAAGACAGTGTAAAAAAAAAAAAATCCCTGTTTTTTTTGCTACCAGATCCATGATAAAACTGAGAGTTTCCTGATTCCACCACACCAAGGGAGCAGAATGGTAGGCTAGGAAATATGGGGGGGGGAAAAAAAAGTATGGAAATACCTTTATTTCTAGAGGATGCAAAGAAGGAGCTCTTCAATAGACACCTTTCTATTTCATGTCTCTAACTGTTAACAAGAAGTGTAAAATACATCATTCCACCACTCTAAAACCGACAAAACCATAATGTCTAGATGTTAGTTTAATCATAATTTTCCAGGGAATACAAAGGAAGCCAAAACTCCTCCTGAATAGCTAAGGCATATGACTGGTTGTAGTAAAGTGTTCACATATATCACTTTCCCCCAAATATTTACATAATAAATACAAATTTCTCCATGTTAACTGACCACAATGAAAAAATAAAGATCTGGAAACACTAAGCAAGACAGTTGCATTACTTTCAGTATTAATCATACTTAATCAGCTGTTAGGGTTATACTGTCTGTGCAGCTACAGTTCTACACATGAAGATCCAGATGAGTCCAAAACTTGCAGGCCATCTCTCAGTCCCAGTTCCTCAGCTTCTCACTCCATTTGTGGCAATTTAAGAAATAAAAACATGTCTGGGTTTTCTTTTAGAGTAAGGACTTGTTACTGAAAGGTCAAACAAGTGTCTGCCCTCTGACCAGCCTTATGCCACCTACAACTTTTTCAAGGAAACCTGCTCTCTGAAGAACCACAGGCTAAGTAAACACACTGCTTTCCTGGTAAGAACACTCTCCAAGTGTTCTTGTCTTTGTTATACCAGCTGGCCACATCTGACCAGCTAGAAAACCCAAAACCACCTTTTTAGCTCCCTTCTCCAGAGGTCACTACTATTCCAGTGGTGTATCATATAAACAAATTGGTATCGTTGAGAAAGTGACAACGAGATTCATTAATTTTATTTCATGAAACTTGATGGGGCCCTGGAAAAACATCAGCCAGCTTCCTGCAGCCAATGGCTATGAAAAAAACCAGCTGATCTGTACTTTTATCTATATAGCTGTGAATTTTAACTGAAGTTCACTCATGTCAACAGCCAGCCATCAGTATACATGACTATTATAAATAATACGTTCTTTTTGTATTTTGCAACAAAGTGAGAAAAAAGTATAAGAGATTTCTATCACTAAAAAACAGAAGTAAGAAGAAATGTAACGAAAACGTTCTATTACCTGAATAAAAGTAGTGGCTCAGTAGAACTGGTCAATTTCCTAAGCTAAATAGCAAAGAAAGTGAAATGTGTCCATAGTACCTTCTGAAATTAAGCACAAGATAAGGTGGCCTGTAGCCACTAAAGAATACTATGCACTTTATGGTGCTTGACATTTTTTCCATTTTCTATTTTTTATTTTGTACTACATGCAAAGCTAGATATACACAGAGGTTTTTTCGGCTATCTATTAAGGATTTTTAAATTTTCCCTTCTTCAGAATTTTTTTTTTAATTTCATCTTATCAAAACATAAAATACATGCAAATCAATACCAGGTCACTTCCGAAAAGTAGACTTTAGAATTTCTGAAAGATGAACTTTTAAAAATGATTGACAATTTAATCCCTAGTATTGAAGTTTGGATGGAATTAGAACAGGCACGGCATACAGAAGTGATGAGAACTGGGGTGTGTTCTCACCTTCCCTGAAGATTAAGTTCATTCTCTTCTCTTGTGTTTTAGCTGCTTATTCATTCTATTATTCTTTTATCACCAGAAATAACATTGGGATGCCAAAAGCATGAATGAAGTCACAGTGAGAACTTCCTTCTATGCATGGTACACAGAATTAAGCTTCAGGTGTGTTTTCAGGAGGCTGCCTCAAGAACCTGTGATTCACAAGCCTTGTCCCAAGCATGCATTGCCATTCAGTCATGGCCAACTTTCTCCTGGCAAAATCTGGCAAGTGCTTTGATCTCCACAGATGAAATGGCCACTAGATTGGAAATTCAGCCTCAGAAGACCACAAATACCTTAAAAATTCTTTTTCAGCAAAAAACTTACATAAAGTGACAGATATTTGCTGTGGCAGAACCACAGCAGGTCACTTGAGTTCTAGAGGCAGAAGCCATTTTCTTCAACTTACAGAAAAGGGATTAAATCATGAGTAACAAGGTTTAGAAAACAATGGGTGCAGAGGAAAAAAGATCAGAAAATTGAGTAATACCCAGAGATCACTAAGAAAAATACATCAACTCTCTTTTCCTGGTTACTTTTCCGTATCTTTCTTGCTTAGACCGCCATTTGAGTGGATAATTTTTTCTCTAAGTCTAAAATTTCAGTTGGTATCAGTGTGCCCTGTGACACCTGAAATACTGTTAACTGCAAAGCATCAGAGGCAGGGGAAAAAACCCACCTTAATTTCACAGGTTCACTTTTACATCTGGCAAGCGAAACAGCCCAGACTCCAGCTGCTAATGATGCACAGCCCTGCCTACAGAGGGCTAAGCCAAGAGCCTCCTGGGATCCAAACTCCCCCTGAGGTCTTGGAAGCCTACGCTGGGAGAAGGTCTGAGTTTCTTCACAGCTCCTCACCTTCGCACACAACCTACACAAACTCTGTTCTGAAGCCCGCTCATACTTTTTTGAGGTACACTCCCTGCTCTTCTCCCTGGTTTTTCTTCTCACACATCTCTGTTCTCTGCTGCTGGCTGGGCCTGGCAGTGGAAGTGCTGAACAACAGGAGTGGATCCAGCCCCGTTGCTGACTCAGATATGAGAGCCCATGCTCATCAGATTTTGCTGCTGCATTCCAGATTTCGGTACCCAAAAAAATTCAGATGCTTATCTAAACTAAACTTCCTGAGGGTGAACTATCCCTAGCGCTAAGGCACTTTGAAGGTCGATACGCCCTTGAGCAGGAGACAGCACGCCAACTTGCCCTTAAAGCAGGGCCTACCTACAGAACTTCAACTCTGTCTGCCTGGGTAAATTACCCAGTTAATTGCCTTGGCATTCATATTTACATTCAAAAAAAAGGATAAGCAGAGATGAGGTCAAATCACTACGCTGTTCCATTAAAACCTTTGTTTTAGATAAATGGACTTCAGAAAACTTCTTTTGTCATGTAAAATGGAACCACCTGTACATGATCTTTGTAGAGTCATTTTGATGTTAGGTTTATTAATATAATTATGTTGTTACTAAGCTGTTTACCATTTTAGGCTCCTAATAGCTATGAGGGCTTGTTAACAATACTCTGAAATCAGGGAAGTATTTTCTTTTCCTTTGGTTTGAAAAGAGAAAACAAAATTCCGAATGTGTTTATTTCCATGTTTTATATTGCATGTAACATCTACTTCCTTTAACGTGAAAATTTTATGATCACAAAGCCTTTTCCTCAGCCAAATTATTATCACAACAGTGTGAGACTGCATTACTTAGCAGTGTTTAAATTAAGTCCCAAGGTGAAATATTTCACTTTACTCTTAAAGCAATAAGACTGCTACTACAAAA
Organism: Eulacestoma nigropectus; assembly: GCA_013397775.1. Classification (NCBI taxonomy): domain Eukaryota; kingdom Metazoa; phylum Chordata; class Aves; order Passeriformes; genus Eulacestoma; species Eulacestoma nigropectus. The sequence continues at coordinate 117,700 of VZTE01004636.1, read as the reverse complement.
ATAAATAATTACAAGAATTACAGTGGTAACAACCCATCATATTTTAAATTCTCCTCTTTGGAGCTGGAGATTATTTTTTCCAGTTTCAATTTTGAAAAGGAAAATTCTCCCACACAGCAAAACAGAAAGCTTTTGCTGGCTTGTCATTTGATCTGGAGAGACAGAATATAGCAGTTTCTGCCAGACTAACTGCTCAAAATCCCAACTAGTTTCTGAAAGTCTTCCTTTACTGTTTTTTTTACAACTAAGGAGTCATTATCCATGGTTCTCCTGGACAACTGCTGGGCCATTTGTACAATAAAGTGAAGAGCGGTGGTAGGCAAAGTATCCACACAGCAACAGATTTTGGTACCCAGCAAACAATCTTTGTTTAACAGAGACCAAAGCAATTCTAGAAACCTTCAGTGTCTATTTAATGCAGGGAGTAGCATCTCAAATACATGAGTCAGGAAGGGGATACAAACACACACGCAACTTCACAGTCTCAGAAGTTGTACAGCATCAGTTACCTTAGCTCTGCCTTCCTGTCTTATGAAAAACAAGCAACTAGACAAGAAGTCCAACAAAAATTGTCATCTGTTTTGCAAATAAAGTTAAGTAGGAAGGTGAGGGATTTCAAGGTAATGTCATCCTATCTGCTCTCTGCTTACCGTAAAGTACATCAAGAACATTTAATTTTTTTTTTCCCATTTGACCTCCTAAATTGTTTAAATCTATTATATATTGTCAGAGAGGCTGGGTAAGGAACACAGAATGAGAGGAGAACCCAGCAATTAAATATGTTGAAAGGTTCCATGATAATTTAAAATCAATGATCTATTTACCAGAGCAGAATCAAGACAGTCACGAGGAAAGGAATAGGATAACATAAACCAAGAACTTTCTCGTACTTTTGCTCGAGGGTCAAGAACTAGCAATTAGACAGAAAAAATGTTAAAAATCACAAGACACAAAAGTCTTTGAGGGAATCATCTGAAGAAGTTAAAAAGATTCACTGAATTAGCTGAAATATGAAAAGAAAAGAAAAACATCCCCACCAAATCCTGGAACAGGTCTGTTAGGCTTTCAACAGGTTAAAAGCCTGTCATAGCCAGGAGGTAGCTCTTAACATGACTGTGGCATGCAGGGAAGTTCTCGGTTTCTCCCCTGGCAAGCTCATTTCAAAGCAAAGTTTGTAAACATCCCAGGGGAGTGGGCAGAAAATGACACTGGGTTTCAGAAACATTTACAAGTGTTTTGCAGAAATGAAACTTCACTTAAAGAGCTCGGTTTCGCTCTCCCGGGTGCAGGATGGTTGTCGGTCTGCAAGCTCAGAGGCAGCCAGCGCGGAGAAGCCTTGCGGGGAACAAAGCTGTGCGAGCAGCGCGGTGCCTGCCTCATGCGCATCCCCACATCCAGCCCTGAGAGCGCACCGAGTTATCACAAGTTGTGCAGAAGTGATGGCGCACAAACCCGAACAAATCCCCCTGCTGCAGGCTCCTGTTTCACGGACGTGGAGCTTTGACGCCAGAGGAAGCTGTGGACAAATACGCACTAAGGCTGTCTCGGCGGGATCAGCTTTTCCTGGGCTCCCGCTGACAACATTGCCACCTTCCGCAGCCGCCGGGAAGGGCACGGACCTGCGGCCGGGGGGCTCGGGCGGCCTGCCACCGCCCCGGGAACTGCCGCGGAGATGCTGTTCAGGAAGGTGCTTTCCCACCACCGCCCTTCGTAACCAGCCTGACAACTCAGAAAAATTCGTTTTCAAAGCCTGTGATTGAATGGATGCAGAGCGCAGCACAGTCCCCAGGACTGGCGTGGTACAGCCGAGCGCGCACACGGACGGGAAACGCGACACAGGGAACGCACTCTGCACCACATGTACAACATGCTCTGGAATGCATCGCCAGCGTGACTGCTCCTGTCACTCCCAAAACAGCTGAGGAAGCTGAGGAGAGTCAAAGCAGAAGTTACGAGTAGGCAAATGTCGCTGGTCTCCATGCCCCTACCTGAGGGCATCTCATTCCAGACTCCAGCCCTCATACGCTGGATTGCCGTCGTGCCCAGCTTCAGTGAAAGGGGCAACAAAACACTTGTGCTACCCTGACTTCCACATACTCATAATGGAGGCACGTCAATATATGCATTTTATGTAAGTTTTAACATCTGATGGGTTATACGTTAAAAGGCTGGATTTTGTCTTGCTAGCTTGCAGGGAGTGTTTTCCTCCAAATCGTCCACAGTTCATGTGTAGTTAATAAAGCAGTAGCATTATGATAGCAGTTAAAATACAGCTAATAACGAATCCAATATATTAACCAATACATTTAGTGCACATTCTGGATGGAAATGACTTTACTTAGACATAGCCAAAATACATCAATGGAGCTGTTAATGTGGGATAGGAAAGCACTTTCCAAGAAAAGCTTCAAAAAAATCAACACGGCAACCAATACCTATATTAATTTAGAAAATGGGTTTTTAGAGTTTAATCTAAATAAGGAGAGAAGGGCTTTACATGCACGATTACATGTATTTCCAAATCTCAGACCTCTTCTAGGAAGGCAGTCTTCAATACGTAAGGCTTTGCCAAAGAACAAGATTCATGATCAAAGGTAAAGAATCCCAACCAATTAACTGGAACGCACTGAAAAAGAATACTTTTACATGTAGTCTAATTTAAAAAATAAATAGACATGAAAGTTGCTCTCTCTCCCCCCAAAAACCATAATTTACATTTAGGTTGTGGAAATAACTTCACCCCCTTGTTTTCTCCTCTAGCTGTGTTTAAGGCAGTTTCAGGGTAGCCAGTAAACCTCATAGGATTCCATTCCTTCCTAAGTAAGCATCAGTCCTCAAAAATCAAGAAATGGCAGTTTTAGCTGAAGTGACCTACAACCAAAGGCAATTCTCAGGACTTAGGTGGACTGTTCTGGAAGCTGATCATGTGGTATGTTGAAGTTTGTTTTAAAATGGGTTTGGTTTTGAGTATAGCTAGAAAACAGGTCCCTGCTATATAGCAAGATTCAAAAGCAAACTCCTGGAGTCAAATATCTCCCAGCAAAATTAGACAATCACTTCATGCAGAACTTCTCAAACTGTAAACCACAGGAGGCTGCAAAAAGACAAAGAAAATACTGGGCAACTTACTTGGTTTTGTGTGAGAGATGGAAGGTAAGAAATATTTGGGAAGATAATAAAGAACAATCCTATGTTGTATAAAATGTCTTCAAATAATTTGAAGAATGATTATTACACATATATACTGTAAATCTGAGCTCCTTTAAGCCTACAGACCCTGTAAGTTCCAGTGACAGCCCATATCAATAAAATTTATCTCTTCCTCAATCTGTACATTCACAATGCATAAAACATACCAGCCCTATTAAATTAATATTTATGACAAGCTCAGCGAACCAGAAGACAAGCAGTATTTGCTAAGGCACAAATGCAATGCTCAAATCTCACATAGCTGCATTGCCCACGTTTCTCAAAAATGAACCTCAGCTTGGAGGAGAAATTTGTTTTTGGGAAACACAAAAGACAGACATGCTGTGCCATGCTGGGAAGACAAATGAAAGCACAAATACAATCAATGTAATTTATGGTTTTATACTGAATCTTAAGTGTTTTCAAGTTCGGTACTTTCAGTGTGTGCATGCAGCACTATAGATATTCTGCCAGGTTTTTTTTTTTTTTTGGAGTAGTTATGATCCTCAGTGTCTGTCCCAACAATACCTCAGAGTACCTCAGGGTATTTCTTCACAGCCTTGGTTCAAGTTACAAGGTATTAGCTGGAGATGCTAACAGACTTGGGTTTGCACTAACAGATGTGCTTGAACAGCAGCAGTGTCAAGGTGGACATGCCGTCCTGTTCTTTATGCCAGCCAAGGACCTTGGACTGACTATGGACAATGACTCCCAGGAAGACCATGCAAAAGCCCATCATACTAATCTGCGCAACAGCAAACATGCGCAGCTCATTGGGGAAAAAAAATAAAAATCCAAGACTTAGAAAAGGGGAAGATAACCATCAAAACAAAAAACATGCACAGAAATGTTCACTAGGCTTCTTTATTTTTAACTCTTTCTTTAACTCTTTTATCAAGGACATAGAAAACAGGTAACATTTCAGAAGTCCAAAGAGGTTAAAGAAAGGGAAAAAACCAACCAAAACAAACAAAAAACCCCCATATGCACAACAACCTCCCTTCCCACATACTGCCAAGTATGATTTTTTATTTTGGAGCCACATCAGTGATTTGGCTTTCGAAACACAAATCCCTCAAAGGTAAAATTAGTGGTTGTACAGGACTTCTAATGCTCTAAATATTGTTCCAATACTTCTGACTGGAGAAACTTGGTGTTCCAGAAGGCTGTATTGGGGCAGTAACTAGAGGAATACTTTTTCAAGACATCTCAGGACACTGTCAAAGAAGCCTGCCAGCCAGGGAGAAGTAATACACCGCAATCTGCACAGTGAATGTTGACTCAGAACACCGGTAGGAAGAGAAGCTTCATCAAACACACAAAAGGCTACACTGAATGTTTCACAGCTGAACTGTTTCATATACCAAAGTACATTCTTCTGCCAAGAATACATAAAACCAGGGGTATTTTTTCCATAAGCTTTTACTGAAAGAGAAGTAATCTGCCTGGTAGAAGTAACAGTAAAATTTGTTCTCCCCTTGGCCCTCCCATGCTCCCGCCCCCCAGGATAGCTGAGATGTTTTAAATACTGCATTTTGGGTAGCAACATTCCAAATCTTTCAAATATTTGAAAGCAACATTCCCCTTTTGAAATACTTGGGGCTTTAATTATTATTTCTGCTAGGAGTACAGTAATTAACTGTTGCTTACCTACACTTAAATATGACATTCAGGAGGAGGAATCTGACAAAGCATACCTTGATATCGTAGGGAATGACCACACAGGATAATTTGGCAAACTCACACTTTATCCATCTCTTTGCCCACACATAATTGCCCAAGGACACAAGCATCCTTAGCACGAAAACCCACTGTGGTAGAAAATATCCAGCATATTCAAACCCCAACCTAACTGCATACAGAACTGCATGAAAAAATCTTACTCTAAATACACACCTCCCATTACAGTAGCAAAACACACCTGATAAATAGAGTGGCATTTGTCTTGAAAATTGCCTCTCCAAAGTGAGCTATGGAAATACATTTTATTTCACGAAGTGAAAGTGCTGAACAGCAATCCAACAAGGAGAAACCATAATTTTTCAAAACGTAAATTTAAAAAAAAAAAGATCAGCTGATTACTGATAATCTTGAACATTTAAAGAAACCCATTCACAAAGTCAAAACTTGCTCTTTAGTGGTTAAACTGCCGAAGGAATTTTGGCACATAGTCTTTTTACAAATTAAGTATTGTTTTACACGTCCCAAATCTGTTAGTCATAAACATTACCAGAGGAATACAAATCACAACTTTTTAATAACCCTGCAGTAATTCTGAACTTGTTCATCTGAACTTATTTAGCTTGTTTTTCCTTCATGACTGGATAAAGCAGACTGCAGTGCCAGGTCTTGGCTCCACCAGTTGCTCATTAAACAAGATCTGGAATTTAGCATTGGATTGAACACACATGGGAACTCATGTGAAGCTGCTCGTATATCATTGATAGCTCCGTTGCTAACACAGAGTTTATCCAAGACTATACATTTTTCGTTGACTTGAACAAAGCTGTTCACCATCCTCTGTTTTTGACGTCAGTGGACAACTACCCACTAACAGTATCTGTCACTACAAAATGCTTGGAATTTCCTCACTTATAAAAGCTGGGAAGTTTCAAGTACAGACCTTTCATTAAAAAACAAAACAAAACATTAGTAGATTTTTCAGGATAAGAATATTTTGTGAATATTAGGAGAAGACATTTTCATTCTCACAGAATATTTTTTCCAGTAATTTTTACAGACATAAACAACGTCACTGACTGTAAGGAATGGGTGTTTATAAAAACAATTTTCCTATCCTGTTGCTAAAAGCTGTGGACTCAAATGTATGCTAATTCCTCAACATGGAAGCACCACAGTGAGGTGATTCAGATTTTTCCCGTTAACTGGACACCACAGTTAATCCAGTAGGATATAAGTTGGATGGTATCTGTTATTTAGGAAAAATGTAGAAAAAGCACACCACAAGCATAAACCAGGCTATTCACATCCCCTGCCTCTTTTCTACAATTCCTTTATTCTTACAAGCCCGTATTGGAAAAAGTCATCCTGGTGGAGACTCCCTCCAGAGCATAGAATGCCCTCCTGAGAACAATGTGCAGTGCTCCTTTCGGGTGAGCTCCGTGCAGGCTGCCAGGGTGGGAGGCAGGAGCACGACTACTGACTGGATGCACCCAGTTCAGACACACATCTGGTCAGGGTATTCTATCCCGATGGAGGCTCCTGTGCCGGCAACAACGCATTTCAACCTTGATCTATAAACCAAGCTGCTGCTTTGCAAACACACCGCTCGCTTCTGACCCCTGTGAGTTGGCTGAAAGCAAACAAATGTATCAACAAACCCCCGCACCTCATTGGTACAATACAGTGGAAATTCCCCTTTTTCAGCGTGTCAAGATACCATCAGCTATCAGTCCAGAGACAGGCAGTCGTGTTTAAAAGTCCAGTTTTAATCTTCTACAGAACTCTGTATCTACTGTCTTGAGGCTCCCATCTTCCTGTGTTGCCATTCTTTTCTCCACGGAAACCCCCTTTTATAGACAGCAGGTTTTTCATTTTTGTTTTTCAGGGTACTCATATTTTATATATGGCATTCTTATGATGCATCTATCCATGCCACAGTTATAAAAATAAGCATGTCTGTCTCACTGTAAAAGGGTGATCATGTTACTGTGTTTATTAGACATAGCCCACATCCGAAACACCGGATATCTGTTGCTTCAGGTGGTTGTGGCAAATCACAGAAATGACATAAATTACTTATTCTCGACTTGGAATCAAAGCTGTGCAATTCTCTGTTTTTCCAATTATGTCATCCACCCATGAAGGAACATCACTATTAATTGATTAGATTACTAAGAAGTTGTATTATTTTGATTCTCTACATGCAAAGTCAGCAAACTCAAATAATATTAATTTCTTAATCTCTTCACTTCTAGAGATATAAAATAGCATATACCTGAGCAGCTCTAAAGATACATTTTCTTGCTTTCCATGAGGGGATGGACAAAAGAAAAAATAAGTTATTATTTAAAAGAAAAAAGAGGAGAAAAATCCTAAGGACTACTCCGTCAAGAAAAGACTAAGCAAAGGAAGCATTGAAGAAATTATATTAAAAGCTTGCTAGGGACCACTTTCAGTTCATTGAAAGTGTGTGTGTTTCTGTTCTCAAAAGGCAAATCACCTCTTTCGAAGTGATTCCACTAGGAAAGGCATATCCTAGCAAAATAAAAAATAAATTCTTGCAAAAAACCTGCTGCTGCTTCAGCTGCTTCTGAAAGGAACTTCAATTTTCACAACTGCATGATCTCTGAGAAGCAATTCCAAGCAGATGATATGATCTGATCTTTGGCTCCAAGGCCATTCCCATATGTACTTTAGAAATAGTGCCCACACTGGCTTTACAGCTCTGAAGTTTTGTAGAATTTTATCTTCTGAGTGAGCCTCGTCCCTCTTATCAGGGTTCTCCCACTCTGCTATTGTTACATTCTTTCTTTGAAGATGTTAAGGCAGAGCCAACATCTTTCCAATGAGACGGATCTGACTGGTGATCTCCCCCCCTTCTCCTTTTCCATATGTTTGAATATTTATATGTGTATGTATATTTATAAGTGCCCAGATGTCATCAGAGGAAGATGGTGAACACTGATCAGTTGGACAAAATTGATCTATCAAGCATTCAAAGAAGCTGCCTTTCTGTGGAGTAACCAGAGAAACTGAATGTATGTAAAAGATGTTCTATACATGTCTTCCTTTAATTTGTATTTGTATTTGACCCTTATGGAATGAGAAAATTTTAAAGGATGTAGATGCTTTCTTTACAGAGCAGCATTTCATTACCATGTGAAGCCTAGATCTTGCTTTCACGTGATCTTTCTTGTGATAGAGAGGTACTCTGTAAATGTTCTTAAATGCTTCCCTTGACTGGTTGAGAGCAACAGTGATAAAAAGTCTCTATCTTCATCAAATGGAAGCCAAACACTCTTTAACACGAGCCATGCTAGCTCAAAACACCTATTTCATGCTAGCTCCCCGTGTTGCTCCTGTTGTTTCTCACCCAGATGATGTAAGACAGTGTGTTAGGTAAGACAATGCAAAAATCACAGTAACATACCCATTTATCATAACTGCTGTCGCTGAGTCAACAAAACAGCCTACAGCATACCCAGGATAATTCTAAAGTAGAGTACTACCTGAATCCACAAAACTAGATTGCTTCTTGCACACAAATTTCTTCAGAGCTTGCCTGCACTTTTCTACAACTTCCACCATTGGCCTACATTAAAGGACTTGAGATACAAAGTTTCATCCCTGTACATCAGCTGAACTGCAGCAATGTTTTGTATGAGTTGTTCTTGGCAGCAAATAATTCAAAGTCTTTTAAACCTCCTTCACTGAGGAGAGACTGAATTTAGCGTTATGCAAACAGAAATGAGAAGTCCACATTAAACACTTTCTCCAGGCACTGGAACACTCAAAGCTGAGTAATTATGACTCCCCGTGGTTTCACAGGTTAAGAGAAACTAAAGAACAACTTTGAAGTTGCTTGTTGATGTCACAGATTTAAGTGTTTTATGTACTTGCCATACCAAGTTCCTAAAATAAACTGTCTCGGAGAAGTTGCATGGGGAATAGCGGCTATCCAGCCAAGGATCTTGTTTTCTGCAGTGTTTTCAGGCAGTGTAAGAACAAAACAAAGAGTGGTTATGTCCCCTTCATACTGCCCCTGTCTCTAGTAATTAGCACCCCATGAACCTCCTGAACTAGAGGCTTCATACCAGACATTCACATTCAGTAGGTATGGATCGATCTCTGAGCCTGTCCAAATCAAACGTGACCTGTGGTTTATACTGCTATTGCCAAGAACTCTATTAATATCACATACTTCTAGTAGTTTAACTTCAGAAATACATGCAAAACATTTCAAAGTTGTTAAACTTACTGGCAAGGAAAAGAATTCTAATCAGCACCATTTTCTTCAGGTCAGTTTATCTTGAATATTAACTAGTAGGCACATCTATGAGCAGAAGACAGGAGTATCCAAGGGAAACTGTCTATCCCCAAGCCTTGCAGTGTCAGCAGTCAAACGAATCCTGAAATCTCTAAAAATACCAACTCTTACTATTTTCTGTTAGGTATGGTAAGGTATTTCTATAATTTTTACAATGAAACAAACAGGAAAAAAAAAACCAGGCAAGTTGAAGCCATGAAATCACCACCAGTGGAAGAGTGAAAGCCTTTGTTTCCACTCTCTCATGTCTTTGCAGGCAGTCTTTACTTTTTGCTGGATATGTATTTCTGCAAAGTGAATAAAGACTTAGTAATCAATTTAATTAAACTCAGTAATAAACTCTTTCTTTTCCAGGTGTTAAAAACACTTAATGATTCAGATTCAGTTAGTAAAAAATTATGAGGTGTTCATTTAAAATCTTAACCCAAGAAGTTGCTCGGGTACTGCAAAGACAACCAAAGGCAAGCCTACACAGGCAGGGGCAGGCAGGGCTGAGTTCTTCTGCCTGTTTTGTTCCTGGCTGGCCAGACACAAACCAGCTCCAGCCCAAAACACACAATCGTTTTCATGTGATGTGTCCGAGCTAATAGGCCTTATTTAGATACAACACTGCAATAATACTTCCATATAGCCACAAGATCAGAGCAGGCTCCTGTCAGATGTCTCAGTGGACAGGCAGCTGAGCTCTGTCCTCCACCACACACACTGGCTGGAAAGCTTTAATCAGTTTATGGGGGTTGCTCTCCCTATAGCAAGTGACAATTCTCACATCAAATCCATTGCTTTCAAGATTGTAAATATGTACCTTAAGACATAAGACCTGAAGAAATTAATATCTAGTTATAAAGAAATCTGGCTTCAGTCCTGCTAAAGCACAAAGCTCCTCTGAAATCCAGTGTGGGACTGTTCTCATGAGGAATGTCCATTGTCCAGTGGTAATATTCTTATAACCAGCTCCCTGTCAATATTTTATTTTTTAAATTAAATTGCTTATACTGCAGTGCTGAAGTTTCATTGGATTCTGTATGCAAACAAATACCAACAAGTATATCAGCACTTCTCTAAACACAGCTTCCTAAAGTACTTAATGGAAGTCTGCTGCTAGAGATGTTTCACATACCAAGTTGTGCACTGAGTTCACAGCACATACAAATACAGTTACAAAACCAAAGTCTAATTTTACAAAGGCTCCAGAATGATGTATTCAATTTTTGACATGAATAATCACCTCCAGGAGCCTGTGTGTCTACATCTTACTCACTTGGTTGCCTGGTCAGAGAGCAAAAAGCAAAGTCAGAATGTAATTCTGGGGTTTTATTTTAAAGGTAACGGGAAATTTTGCTCTCAGGACACTACAGCACCAGAAGCAGACCACTTACAAAACACCCCATCTCATTCCATCCTGTCTTACCATACAACTGTCTCAAAATACAGGACAACGATGTACAGTGTGTTATGTGTCCCAAAACCACACAGGTAATTCAACGATTGCCTCCCCTTGCATCCACTTTTTTTTTGGTCCCTTTTGCTTCTGACTGATATTAGTAAGATACATAAGACGTTAATAAGATACATAAACATGCTTATTTCACCATGTCAGGGTTAGATTTAGTTAACTTGTTTTTTCACTAGACACACACTTGAATTGACAGACAAGTGTTTTAACGGAAACAGCATTTGTTTTTAACAACAAAAGTATAAATTCAATGCAGAGTAACAGGAACTACATTTCAACTTCAGAGCTCTCAAGGAAGAGTTTAAGAGAATAGAAGCTTGGAACTGTGATAGAGGAAACTTCCACTAAGTGTACAAGTCCAAAATCCAATTAATGTAAACTAAAAGTGCCAAATTATAATCTAAAACAAAAACATCCCTCATTCTCTCCCCTCCCCGCCTCCAGTAGTTTAACAGTATCCGGCCCAACTTCTTTTAAAGTTGGTTGAGTAAACAAAGAGACAACTGACATTAAGATAATTTCAAAAAGATAGAAAATAGGACTAGAGATGAGGTATAATGCAGTTTTGTCACATTAACTTATGTATTTATAAAGTGTCTTGAGAAACGTATAGGTAAGGAAAGCAACTCTGACAATGCAGATGTATCCTCTGCCCAAGCATTATAGTTCCACGAAATAACCTTTTGCCTACAAGAGAAGCACATCCTAAAAAAAAAACAACAAAAAAAAGGCAAATAAAAGGTGGGATTTCTGGGAAGACAGACAGCTAGCGATGAAGCTTTCTAAAGAAATCTCAGTTTACACACATATAGGAATGAGATTTGTGTCCAGAACATCTTAAAATTTAAACAAATGAGAAGACTACACTAGTACGGTTGCAGATGTCTGTCGTCTGGAAAGGATCCTATCAGTGCAGATTTACATCTTCCCAGAGCAGACATGAAGCAAGCTGGAGCAGTCTGAGACTTACACATGCTAAGCATTCTACAGTAACAGCTCAGGAAAAGAAAAAAGAAGGAAAAAAAGAGAAAACTTGAATCACACCCTAATTAAAACAGTTCTTCTGGTACGAAAATCTTCATATAGGTTAAGGTCTACACAGAAGGATACAACTGCATAAATGCAATGCCTCATGGTTTAAAAACGACAGAGGAAACCTGAAGAGAAAAACGGAACTAAGTTTGTAGGAGAGAGAAACAAGAAGAAAACAGGCAAACAAAACCAAATGTAAAGCATGAAAAAACCTTGTGAAGATAAATGAGGAAAAAAAAAGGCAGTGAATTAGAATCATATCCAACTAGGACTTAATTAATATTGAACTGCATTTTCCCTTTGCTACCTATCTGTTTACATCTAAACTATCAATAGTTGTATCTGTAGCCATAATAAACCCCAAATAAAATATCTTCCCTTAGTTTTTGAATTGCCTCCAAAAAGAGTTAAAAACATTTTAGAAGCAAAAGATTACAAATTGGGGAACTCAGAAAAGATTTGCAGCTATCAATGAAGATAAAAACCAGATACAGACCTTTGCAAAACAGGAAAAGGTATTTTGCAAAAGGATATGGTCAAACACTAGAGACAGCTGGAGGCTAAAAGTCAGGTAATGAATGCTGAAATACATTAGAAAAATATTTCCTCTTTTATAATTTTGGTGGAGGGTAGTGAAGAGAGGTGTAATATTCCCACTTCAAAGTTCCCCATAATTTTTATGAAGAGTAGTCCTTCCAACCTACAGCCACCACCAACCAGCTGTTTTACTAGAAATCTCATCACTTTTTGCTACCCCTTAAAATTCAGGTAAATAACCCAATTCAGAAAATAATCACAAATGTAGACCAAATATTTTGAAGAATTCCAGAAAGGGTTGCGCTGAAAAGGGACTCAGGGAACTGAAGACTGAATGCTATACAGTTAATACAGACTTTTCCACTGAAATATTATACCCTTGCTCACAACAACAGATGAGCATTCCTGAACTACTTTGCTACCAGAAAGTATGTGCTTTATTGGCCCTATCATTGATAAGACATTGCTCAGGCCTTTCCAGCGCTCTAAACATGAAAATATTAAGCGAAAACACAACTGAAGCCCTGAGCAACACTAAAGGCATTATGATACACATTTAGCTGTTATCTGAGCTGTCTTAAAGGTATCTGTCAAAGCCTCTCAAGCTGCCAGAGACAGATGACCACAAGAATGGCCTGCTTTCCCGCTACCCCCCAAGGTTTTTCCTATAACAGTGCAGCCAGCACTCTACCGACTCCTCTTCGTTCTGCAGTGCTGCAGCAAGTGTGGCCCCTTCTTCTTACTCACCATGGGGGATAGATGTGGATGACATCCTGTGGTCTGCTCTTCAGGTGAGCTGCTGTCTCTCTTGTAAAGAGGACTTTGAGTATTGGCTCCTCAGCATTGATGACAGCATCCTCGGGTGAAAGTGTAACAGGAGACTGCTCCAGCTGCTGGCAGATGGCAACTTGTATTGTGCACTCCTCAAATATTTCTAAGATCTTCACAATTAAAACACCGGATTTATCTGGAAAGAAAATTAAAAGGAAAAATAAAAACGCAAAGTCTGGATGAGGAGAAGGAAAGAAGTCGTGGCACTCTAAAGATGTGTATCCCTCTGCGCTCTGCACATTTGTCTGATATGAGTAGAATACACAGCCTTATCAAAAGACCTGTGTTAAGCTTTTGCAGTAATTTTTGTTTTCTTTATAGATACTAATAATTGTAAAGAAAAAAATCCCACCTGCACTTCTTCCAAATACCAGTGAAATCACAAACTCCCTACAAGAAGCCCTCTCTCGCCACACCTGAACTTTTAAGTCTTGCAACTCATTGACTTTGTTCAGTCTTTTTTTATTAGATACTGCAAAAAATGTATTTATTTATAAACAAAATAATCAAACACTGTGTTAAAAGTGAAGTTGTGTTTACCCTCCTTGACCTTTCTCAGAGCAGCAGCCATCAGGAACCAAGTTAGAAGAGTACAAAGCATCTAAAAGCCGATGATTCACATTGAGGGACAAATGTGGAGAAAGAAGGAGTAAGACACACTGCCTAAAAATAATTATTGCAAAACTAATCATCCATTTTATCAGTAGGCAGTCAGGGTAGTCAGAAGGCTCTCACTTTAAAGCAACATCAACAGATACAAGCATCCCCACAGATCGATTCTAAGCACTTTTGTCTATGCTGAACAAGAAACAACTTTGCACTGAAATGAAATTACTCCTGGGTGCCTTTGCAGTCTGCACAGGGCAACAGCTACTCAGATAGAGCTCAGCCTGAGCTGGAAGATTATGTAAGATTTATTCTCATTCTCACCTAGCCTTACTCAGATCTGCACTCCAGTCACTGAGAGGAGAATAGCTGTTACCCTGCCGAATGCTACAAGCATTTAGTGGGGCAAGACAGGGTCCCAGAGGACAAGGGCAGCAGAACCCCAGCTTTACCCTTTTTGATTTACAAGTTGCATTGGGAAAAACACAACATCCCAAGAAAAAAAGCTGAGATAAATTATTGTCTTCCTACAGCAAAGAAGAAACGGGAGAGGAACAGTGAACGTGATTTTGGAACTTAACAGCAGAGCTGTACTAGTTATTTGTTTGTTTATTTTAAGGCTCATTTCACAACTGCGAATGTTTTTCCTTTGGAAAACAAATCAAAATATTTTAGTTTGAGTTTATGAGAAACTTCAAAAAAAATTAACCCAACCCTCAAGAAACCCAAACCAAAGAAACCGGGCCCTAAAACCTTTCAAATTTATTCAATAAAGTTGAATTCTACAAAAATAAAATAAAAAATTCTGTCCCTGTCTTTATTAAATTTCATACTGAAACTGAAATAAAGCAATTTGGAAATATAAAACTAAATTGTTCTCAAAACCACTTTCATGTGAACCAATTTTTCATCACATGCAACATGCTTCTGCAAACCATTCTGCTTCCCGTGAACTGGTATTTTCCAGCAGCATAAAGGGTTCCACCAGACAGTCTGACAAAAGATGTACATAAGCCACTTCTGTCCATGCCATTACAGCTTGACCTCCTTTTCCAGATCTGAGAAGTAGGAGAATCAACCCTTTCTGCAAAGTCCTTTGAAACTGACTGACGAAGAGAGATGGTTGTCACTGCTGTTACCTTCTCAGAGAAAGCTGTAACATCACAGTGCCACTCCAGATACTCACTACACTGCGTTAATGTTTGCTTATGTGAAAATTCTGACAAGGGTGAGCACTGACTAGTTTTCTATGCCTGAAGGGAAGGGCTTAGAATATTCACACTTGAATTCTGTTTCGCCTGACTAGCTGCAGTTGTGGTCCCCCGTCAACCCCAAGTCATTTGGCACGCATAAACAAATTCTCCTAACCACAAAAATTCTCATCCTTTAAAGTAACTAAGCATTTACCTCTTCCCTCTAGACATACTGCACAATTTGCATTTGCATCCACTTTAAAAACCAAGTCACAAAAAAATCAGTTTCAATTTTCAAATGCACCGAGTTTATTAAAAAAAAAAAAGAATTAAGACAGCTTGTGAGAGAGACTGCTCATCACTTCTGAACTACGCATTTCTTACATGCAGAATTTGATGACAATTCTTACTGGTCAGCAGCTTATACGTTATTCAGCTGATACAGCAGGTTGAAGACAATGAATGACAGCCTAATAATATTTTTCTTTTAAATACCTCTGACTGTAAAAGAGTTAAAAATACTAACTAAATCAAGAACTGTATCTGTATGAAAGTTTCTAAAAGACATTGGAGTAAAAAATACCCTACCAAGATACCAGAAGTTGCAAGCCTGAAGTTGGTGGAAACACTGGGAGCTGTCACTAAATGAAGCAGAATGCTTCTACACGAAAAGCAGCTCAATTTCGACAAGTAGCCAAGTCTCACACTTGGCACACATGCACATTCTACAGAACCACAGTCTATTTGTTTATTTAGATGCACAGAGATAGTTTAGTTTAATTACTCTGAAATTATTATTATTGCTGATGATAGTGTTCTCTTGAACAACATGGAAAAGCACTTTGGATTGCTGGCACATGATGAAACACCAATGTTCAGCATGTAGCTTTGGTTTTAATACATTTGGCTCTTGTATTGTTATGTCAATCAAAAATAAATCAAACATATGTGGCTGCACACTGAAGGGCAAATTTGTGGGTGAGGAGATGGGCTGGATCACTGCAAATTCTACAGTTTCCAGAGTTTACTTGTTTGTCCATGTGAAAAGCTCACTTTAAGGTTTTGCAATGTTCTCCTTCACCCTCGGATAACTTAAATAAATTCCCACTTGCTTGCTGAAGTTATCATTAACTTACTTTCATTTGCAAAGCAGAATTACAGCCCAAGAAATGCAAACACACAGATGTGCGCGTTTCATGGCAATACCTAGTCATCTTAAATAAGGAAGAATACCTTACAATTGTATGCATTTTAAAAGGTGCAATCAATAGCTGTGCTGCAATTGTGCCCATTCCTACACTGCAAATTTCTTTATTTCCCATTCTGCTGCCCAGAACACTCACGGATTTCTTTCTTCAGGGTTAGTTTCCACAAAAATTAATGAGCTAATCTAGCTAACTGCAAAGCCACTTCAGTTTACTTACTTGAAGGTAACCTTTATTCTCCCACTGAAAGACAAGCACATCCCAAGCTCACTCGCAGAGTGTGAGCATACAGCTGCCTGGATGCATTTAGAAATCTTCCAAGAAGCAGCAATCAGCAATTTGAGGACTGCTTAACAATGGCTCTTACAGAATCATAGAATATCTCGAGTTGAAAGGGACCCATAAGGATCCTCAAGTCCTGCTCCATACATGATCACCTAACACTAAATCATACAATAAATGCTCCTTGAAATGACAGGCTTGGTGCTGTGGGGAGCCTGTTCTAGTCATCACCCATGCTCTTAGTGAAGGAACTTCTCCAAATAGTCAAACTGGTTCCAGATGCCTCTGCAACAGTGAAATGCTTGAGGGAGATAAAGATGGTAACCCAGATCAGCCTGATCAGTGCAAGACACAGGTGCATTTCTCAGCAAAGCTCTCAGTGCTCTGAGCTCGGGTGACACAGGGCTGCTGCAGCTCACTGGTCCTGGAACACAGCCTAACATGGACAGCTGCCCCTTCCAGCATCTCTCCGTAGCCTTCACAGAGTCAGCTGGAAAGTCAGAGAAAGTATCTACTGACACAGGATCAAGGATCTCTTGAAATATCTGGCCCCATGAGTATAAACAGAGGGTTTATTCATCCCAGGGACATGAAGAGTAATTCAATCCCTGATACACAAGGCTTAAGGTACCACAAAGAAAGCCAGAAGGCACTGATAAATCTGGCTGAGTATGAATTTTGCAGAGGTATTTGAGATGTACAACATGCGTCCTCTAAAGAACAGCATCTGAAAGGAGGGGATCAGCCATCAAGGCCTGTAATGCTCCCTCACTTCTCACAGAATTTTCCATAAGAAGAGAAGTCTTCACAAAGACATGCAGTAACATGCTGGCTACTACTGAATCAACATACTGGTCACAGAAAGGACAGTGTACAAGAAAAATCAGGTACCAGTTAGGAGCTAGGTTAGTCATACCACCCTTCGCAGAACACCACTGTGATAAATATCACCCACTGAAAGGCAACGGACAGAAATCATCGCTAGATGGACCATGATCAAACAAATTAGTTCTTCCACACTTTGCAAGTGTGGGTCCAGAAGGAGTGAAATCCATGAGAGAGACTGACTGGTGGGAGGAACAAGCCATTTAAGCAGGGAAGCATCTTTGGTGAAGCCTTGACATGATTGGCAAGAACCTCCCTCACCTCCCAGACAAGAAACAAGAAGCTCTGACAAAGATGAAGAAATCCTGATCCAAACCTAGGCAAATGGAACCTCAACCTCTCACTGCTACTGTTAGCAAAACCTTTGAAATCATGGGAAAAATCTTTTTGGCAACAGTAGTAATGGAACAAACCTGGAAATGACCTTGGGCATAATTTCCAAAAAAGCCTGATGCTCCATAACTGTGTGATCAAAATAGGTCTATATTGTATGCGTGGGTTCAGAAAAACAACCAATAAATTTTTGGTAGGAGAAAAGCTTTTGTTTAGAACTGCTAAGAACACAGACAGTAATTCTGGTTTAGAAAGTCCCTGAGTCAGGCATCTCTGGGAGGTAATTGGGAGAATACTTTGCGAAAATATCATCAAGTAGTAGCCCTGTTATCATTTTTTCTAGGCATTTTGTTAGCTCTTGTCACTGCCAGAAACAGGATCCTAAGCTAGAGGCACTTTGACTTAACCACCTAACAGATGTGCTCTGACATACATAGTTAATTATTTAATTCCAGGTGTCCTCTGGCATGTTGGTTTCTCACTCCAGTTTGCAACCCAGACACGAAGTAGCTCAAACCACAAAGATAATTCCAGTCCCTGGGAGATGAACAAACAAATTTCACACTAAATGCATCAGTTTCCTTGGGTACTTATTTTAATTTTTGTTTATTCCTTTAGTACGCAGGGTGATGCTGCCCTTCAGTCATATACCATGTCATATACCATGACATCAAAATGTGTTTTGACAAAGTACTCTGCAGATGTTCTGCATTTACTCTGAATTCCAGGAGGGTTAAAAAGAAACAAAAAGAAGAGCAAAAGAAAAAAGAGGGGGGAAAAAAAGGCAGTAAAAAGCTTCCCATTCCTTTGGAGATCACAGATCCTGAGGTCTTGAGCCTTTTGAAGACTTCAGATGACTCTACAGTCTCTGGCAGACTGAATGCCCTTAATCTTCAGACCTAACATAGTGGCTTCACAGCAGACACATATATTTAAGCCACATCAACACTGAATGTACATGGTCACAGATGATGCACTGGCCATGCCAAGGGCAGCCTAGGAGGGAGGCTAAGAAGAAAGCCAGTCTGCTTTGACTCAACAACCAAAAAGCAGTTTGGAGACACGAAAAGGAAAAAAACATCGAGAAGGACAATTTAAAAAAACAAATGTTCAGACATTCTGGCTTCAGTGCCTGAAATACAACTCTAAAGTTTGTTTTAATAACTCTGCAACTACCAATAAGGAAGACAAATGAGGAGGAAAATATAGAAATTATGATCTCTTGGGAACCACATATTTTATGTTTCTCCAGTGACACAGTGACAGGAAGCTGAACACACTGCAAGGAGAGGATCCATGGCACTTGATGTATGGAAGTGCATCAAATGTCACTCTCAGTAAGACCACGTGCAGTTTCATCTCACTCCAGTGAATTTTGCTAAAATGCTACTGTTCAAGTATTCCAAAAGAGCACCTGTAGCTTTAAATGGGAAGTTCTCAAAGGGAACAAACTCTCTTTAGAGCTAGTCAATAGAACTCTAGCAGTAGAGCCATTTCTACAAACCTACAGAGTGAGACAAAATGTTTCAGGACATCAAACTGAATTCTGCATGCTTTGAACGTGTTAGCTGGGATAGCCAGTGCACCTCCACACAGATCAGATCAGATCAGCAGAAGAAACAGTAACACCACCACACCAGCAAGAGCAAAACAAAGCCAAATTTAGTCTCTGACAGCAGGTAATCCTGAATTTTTCAATATTCCATTCTTCCTGAAAATATAAAAATCTTGCAATGTTGCAAGAATGCATCTCACCCAAGGAGCTGAAGGATGTGATGCGCTCATCTGAATGTAGCTGAATATAACAATCACATGACACAAGGCAGAAATAAGTTCATAAAGGCCACAGTACCAATGCAGAAAACAGTGAACTACAACAACACAGACCACATCTTAGAAACATAAAAGAAAACTGGAGCTTAGGAATATGCCAAGCAGTGAATGGCTCTGCTCCCCCAAGCATTCCAGACAAAAACCCAGCTCATATGCAAGCAGGAAGGAGAACGGAGTGGAAATTATTACTATGGTGATAATGAAAAGTCTACAGTAATAAGGATCATATACACACCTACAAGTATACATGTGAACTATCATGAAAAGCAAGACTAACAAAATAAAACTCCTCAGCCACAAGAATTACCTCACAAGTCACATGGATAAAAGAGACCAAGCAAGCATGACAAGAGGCAAAAGGAAGACTGTTTCACCACCTTCCTTTTAAATCAATTAAAAAATTATACTCATGCAAGTAGAGCTTTCTGAATAAAAACATGACAAACTCATAGGAAAAGGCAAGGGAGGAAGATGAGCTTGCTTGAAGCCACATTAATATTTGAAAAACTGCTAACAAATACACGCTTTGTGCAAAAACAGTGAGGACAACTTGTATTTGTTCTTACCAGCTAAACAGTCACAACTCTTTATCTTAATGATATCTGAATGATATGGGGAAAGAACAGATGCTTTTAAGAAAAACAAATTACCGTTACTTTTCCTCAACTATCAAACTAAGAACTATCACACAAATGATATACATGAACTGCAGTTTAGAAGCAAATTTGTACTGTACCTGACATACCTAGTTGACATTTCTAAAAAAATGGCTGAGAAGTTAAGTTATACTTTCTCTTAAGTGGGAAATTCTTTAGAAATATGCACTATGCAAAATACAGGTGTTACACTCAAGTCAAATCTCTACTAATCGTGGCTAAAAGCTTTTGTAAAATAAACTTTCCCACTGAAAGTACAAAGAATTGTGCGCAATTAAGGCTGGGAATAGTACTCACTGCACAAAGAATGAAAATCACTTTCTGCCTTTGGTTCAGAGGAATAGGTCAGATACACATTATGGAATTATAAAGGAAACAAAGAAAATTCCACTTTATGCCTTGTTGCAAACCAGCAACACTCTTCCAAATTGGTCTCACTCAGTTATTTTTTCAAAGGCATTATTTCATCCCAACATCATTTAACTTCTAATTGTCAAATGTGGTTCCAAAACTGCAGTTAGTAGACACCCTCCTGGGACATTACATTCTATCTGCAGTGGAAGAATAGCCAACCACTTTCTGGTTCAAGCCACAAAGCTTTACTTTCATTCTCAAGCGTAAAAAGTATAAAATGTCAAATTATAAGCATAAATCAAAACAAAAACATTCTTTTGCTTGGCATCTCAGTATTGTTCTTCCTCCTCCCTCATGTATAACTTGCAGGTGCAGGCATAACAAACTCAGCAAGCAGGCAGATACCAAGCAGACCCTTGTAATCCAAAGTCAACGTTGAAAACCAGGTCTGGATTACAAGGTTTTCACAGCCTGCACAAAACCATCTGGCTACTATTCTGATCTGTACATGTTGTTATTCTTCCTGGGCTGGTAACTTCTGAGGCCATTCAAGAAGATTTTTCTCAGAAATACACTAAGTCTCTCGTAGGCATGATGGCTCCTTGCCACATTTATATTAATTTTTAAAAGGCTGCTGAATTTGGCTTTGCTTTAAACACTACACATTCTTTATAAGAACATATGTAAGCTACTTAAAGAGACTATGCATGTCACTGGTTTTTCTCATAGGAAAACAAAAACAATACAAAGAATTGTTTGAAGAAGACAAGTTTACATTTGATTTTTTCCTTTCCAATGCTGTAACAAGTTCAGACAGTTGGCTAGGAAAAAAAACATTTGGCCACTCGCCATGTCTCTAATTTATAATATTAATTCTTAAGTAATAAAACTATCAAGAATTAAGAAAATAAGCAACAACTAGCAAATCTCAGACTTCTGTGTTTTTAGGAGAATTTTCATAGCAAAGGAAACCCTATTAAGGGCTACCCATGTTTTCTTCATCATGTACAGGTTTCATGGCATTTAAGCTGCTAAAATCCTTTCTTCCCATCATAACTAGTCACTGCAACTGGAAGAGGGGGAGTTATTGTTTTTATCCTCTTCTGTAAGGCTTTCAGCCTTCTCGAAAATGCAGTGTTACATGTGAAACCCTGTCCTCATCTCCAGGGCTTCGCCCTCCTTCCCTCATGTATGTGTTCCACTTGCCTCAGCAAACCGAAAATTTGTTGCCCCTTGAAGGTCACTTTTCCCTGAGAGGAAGGAGCAGTTTGGAAAGAAAGATCAATGGTTTTGCTTTATTGTCAGTTCACTACTCAAATTCAGTTGTAACACAATCATGAATCTTAACCTTGGGTCAACAAATACCAAAACTCTTGCATCAGATTACAAATGCTAGAGCATAAAATGTTTCTGCATTTAAGGTAAAGAACTGTTTTGATGACAGCTGCAAGACAAAAAAAACCAATAGAAGGTAGGATGTATAGAAAGCAAAACTTCAGAAGTTACAGTAGGAATCTACATGAGTTTGCTTTAAATATTATTAGTGTCCCCTCCAATAGACAGGAAGGTTGTCTGAATGTAACTCAGAAAACCACTCTTTTTTCTTCCAGCAGATGTTGACAGGAAAAAGGTTTGGGTTTTTGTTGTGGGTTTGGTTTTTTTTCTCTCTCTCTTTCAGCTGTCCAGATCTCCTCTTTGCCCAAACAGGAAACTTCATGGGGAAGTTGCAGCACTGCATACAGAAAAAAGCCTGCAAATGGTCTACAAGCCCTTGCACAGAGTACCCTCAAACCACCAGCTTGGCTGATCAGAGAGTTGCTGTTATGTGGCCTGCACCTCAGCCCCCCTTTTACGTCTGTTTCTGAAAAACAGAAAACTTCGGATTTGTGACAGAGCCTGACATTTGCCTCTGTTAGAAGTGAACCACAGAAAGCATCCAACCAACGCTGTGTGGCATGGGCAAACTCTGATATTCCCTCTCTTCAGGCCTCTGCCTGGTATGGTTGCCTTGATTTACAGTAGTGGGATTCCCAATCACCTTGCAGAAACCCATATCCTCAGGAGTGCCTATTCCAACACAGGGACCGGCTGTAAAATGCGACTTTGCCCCAAAATTGTCAAAATCTGAGAAAGCACAAAGGTTTCTTCTACCCTGCAGAATGAGTCAGCCAAAGTGAGACCCTGTGCACTGCATAAACACCAGAAAGCGTGTGCTGAAAGGAGGTGCTCTCTTCTGGGCAGTGATTCATCCCAGTGACCAAGAGGCAGCCAAACCACAATGGTTACTTTACAGAAAGGGGTCAGGGAGGTAACAGACAGCAATTTTTTTAAAAAATAAAGCTAAAACTAGGGGGTTTTGAATAATACAGACATGGATGCAAGCTAAAAGTAAGCAACAGCAAAATAAAGGCATAAAATTCTGCAATGTGAAATGTCTAATGGGGATGACAGCCGGAAGTTCTGGAAACATTTTTCCTTAAGTCTCAAATGTAAGGAGTACTTTAAACCAATCTCATTTGAAATTGCTCCCCGTTGCTTTAGCACTGAACTTCTGGTCTGCATGTCTATGGGATACCCAAAAAGACCTGACAGCTCTCCCAGCAACTGAGTTACTTCAATCCTCCACAATAACCTTCAGGCTTCTCTGGTAACTCAAATGAGTTTGTTATTTGAGAAGTTCTTTCCTCTAATTCTGTGCCGAAGTCAGAAACAGTCCTGGAAACAGTGTGGCTTAGAAACATTACTGGGCAAAACAGAGCGGAAACAAAATTCAAGAAGATTCTCAGATTAGTGAGACACTCAACTTGAACCTAAAGAGATGAAAGCTGAAAGTGGCAAGCATTTGCTCTGCTGACACTTCACATTCCTTACTAGAAGCAAAGAGAAGGTTATCTAGTTACATTACTAAAATTTCAACCATTCCAATCGATGTTCTCCAAACCAAACATCAATTTCATTTTGGTGACACGAAACATTATGGCCATTCTAAGAATATAACTATCAAAAATAAATTTTGCTCTAGATGAAAAAGTATCCCCAAAATATTATCACAGCTATTTTGATGATTATTTTATAATCATTATACTTTGGAATAAGGATTGAGAATTGGAAGTGAAATTTAAGCTGTGAAGTTGAAGTGTATTCCTAAATTTATGGCATGTTCAGCATTTTTCAGAAATTTTAGCAAATGCTTACAGGGTAAATGGAACAGTAGTTTGTCTTAAAGACTTCTTGTACAATTTTGTTATGATGGAAAAGGCATATCCTAGAAACAGTTCATCTTCTGCCAAAACTAAATCATCTTAAAGACACTCATCAGAATTTTTTAAACATACTTAAGAATAGAGCAAGGTATTTTCCCATAGTCTTTTTCTCATAAAATGCTAACGAATTCTGACTCATTTTCTGAAAGAAAGAAGAAGAATCAAAGACAGGAATTCAGCCAGGGGCAGATGTTTAGCATGGAATATTTCAGCCTAGAAGCTGGTCTAACAAAATGGTGAGCAGCCAAACACAAGGTTTTGTAATGACACGTGAAACTAGGACAAAAAGAATATTAGCATGTTAGCAATGTTCCAGGTCTGTTACTACACAATACATTAAAAATCTTCATTTTATTAAAAAGGCAAGCCTATTCAATGTCTATTTCTGTCCCATATTTGAGAAGCAGCAAGAGGATGTCCTCACACCACATAAGAATGATGAAGTAACCTCTCATGGTTTTAAGTGAGCATGCCTGCATAATTTTCAACACAGCATTTCTGAAAAGAGCTGGCTAAAGACATCTCTGGTTTCCTGATGCCACCTTCTAGTGTGTATTCAGATACTGGTGAAATTCCAGAAGACTGAAAGGATGATGATATTGTGCTACTATTCAGGAAGGGCAAACAAAGTGGCTTACAATAACTGGAGACCAGCTAGACTGACATCAGATCTAGGCAAAGTGATTGGAAAAATAAGTAAGGAATTAAGGTCAGAAATACAACGTGCTATTCTGCATGGGTGGCATTTTGAACACACAGCATGCAAATGGCCAAGGGATGCAAGCCCTCTAAGGCTCCAGTGAGAAACTGAGACTGAGATTTAGCAAACAGTTTGAGTGTAACTTTAAATCATACGACCTTCTTACGAAAAATCAACCACTTTCACTATGAGTAATGCACCCTTTGAGTGGAATGCAAAAAAAAATTTTAAATTCTGAGAGCTAACTTTGTGAATTGCAGTTAGAGCTTTTTACCAGTGGAGAATTATAACTGAGTAACAGCAATTCCAGCAGGACTTGCAAGTAAACACTCATGCTATTAAATGGTTTCATCAGTGACATAAAGCAACTGTGTGAATACCACAAACTCAAGCAAATCTGTGACTAAAAGAAGACAGGCTTGAGCTACACAGTGGTCTGAACTGCATGGTTAGCTGGACTATTTAAGTAAAATCAACCAGGATACAGCACAAATATTTCCCTGTGTTTAGGCAGAAGAAACAGAAAGAGTAGCTGGAGAGCGGGAAACAGCATCTCAGAAAAAAATAGCTGTAGAGGTTATGAAATCACACTGTATAATCAATTCAAGGTGAAGTCCCAGCACCGTGCTGTGACCAAAGCCCAACCAGACTCAAACACTTACAGGCCTCAAATATCCAGGAGGCTGAGAGGTGAACTGGACCTGGCCAATGATTTCAATGAGACTAAAACTGGAAGAACACATACTGAGTTGCTATCCTTGTTCTTAAGACCCTTCTGAAAAGTTCGAGAGGGTACAGTAAAAAGCCATGAAAGTCACTTGAACACTGATAAAAATGCTTTAGAGACCCTTAAAGAGCTCAGTCTGTTTAGTTTATGAAAACTGTGAAGCAGCAGAGTTTTTGCTATGCAAGTGCCAGAAAGGGAAAATGTCACATACTAAAGAGTCTTCAAGGTACAAACAAGAAACAAAAGAGGGGAACTGAAGCCAGACAAATTCAGATTTGGAAGAAAAACCACCTTTAAAAATTTGGGAGTAGAACTGGGGACAAACTCTCAAGGTAAATGATAGACTCACTTATCTGTGTGTTTTCAAAATAAGACTAGAGGACTTTCTGAAAAATAAATGCAAGTTAATATATGCTCAAAAACAAGCAGCCAGCTTAATACAGAATAAATGCTTGACATTTTGTAGACTATAGTCTCACACATAAAAGTTGATTAAAAAACTTAACTACTTCTTTATACTTAAACTCTATGAATCTTCTACCTCTCGAGAAACACTACTGAAAGGTGGTGCTATCAGTCACCAGTAACTAATTTGCATGACTCCCACTGTTTCTTTTTAAGTGATGTGCCCACTGTAGTTATGCTTCACACTCATTTCATAGTTGTGCTCTATTTGTTCACACTTGGTGTCATTCACAATTTCAGCACCTATCCATGAATTTTTATCCATGTCTGTTTGTTGGCAAGAAGTGATCACAAAGCAAAAAGAACAAAAGGAAAGGTTGATTATAAAGAAAGAAAAAAAAAAACACCAAAAAGATCTGAACAGCCATAAATTAAAACTTGAATTGTCCTACAACCTGCTGAAAACACCATTTTTCCATGTGATGCTGGAAATCAAGGAGTTGTGAAGAACTTAGATGGAGGCTACTTAAAATACATTCTTTACCTCATACATTCAAATAATGACTGAGTTGTTAGAAACCTTCATATTTACCAGAAATGCAATTATTAGCTCAGAAGACAATCAAGATAGCATTAAACCCAAGCCAGGAAAGACCAGCAAATAATATAAACTTCACTTTTACCCCTACATAGGCCATAGATACATACATGTAGGTATAACACTTTCCCAGTGGTATTGTGTAATGCTTCTTACCTGAGGGGGTTTTATCATCTGAAATACACTGATGCCTCCAAAAGCTAATGGCAGATCTTTCTCTGTTCTGGAGCCGACACAACCTCTCAGCTAGCCCGCCCCTGCAGAGAATAAAGGAATGCTCAATTTTGCCAGGAATCAGTATTTGGTTTCGCCAAGTGACAAGCCACAGGACAGATGTATATGTATAGATATGTATGTATGCTTTGACCCTTAGAGACAGAATCAACACTAAAATTACATTTTGTAGATAAGTTCTCCTAATTTTGATTTTTTCCAACAGAGTTACTCCCAACAAAACATACACCTAGGGACAATACACACAATAAAATATTTTCAATATCTAGGTGTCCAAAATCGTCATGTTTTCAGTCCTGTCTCCAGTATAAGGAGTGTAAAAAGAGGTTCCCAACTTTCCCTTGCACTTATGAACAGATCCTATTAGACACCAGAGACAGTTGCAAATTCAAAACAAACCAGTGTAACCACTAGTTATAACAGGTTGGGTTTTCTTTTCCCTCACAGATTTGTTTGTCTGTTGGCAAGGAGTGATCACAAAAATATTCTTTTACCCATACTTGACCCTATGATTCATTTCACAAGCTGGGTCAAGTGTGCAGTTTCAGTGGTCTGAACACTCTCCAAGATGAAATTAATTTAGCATTCCCAAGGTGAGGAGCAGAGGAGTGGCATCTAGCACAAATACACTTAAGGTAACACTAAAGCAATTCCTACCCTTGGACTCAAAGCCAGAAGATATAATTTCTCACTTTTAAGAACAAGAACACATATGTGTTAGAAGCTGTCTTTGGGCTACTGTGGGAGTGTCTGAGGATTTTTCTTTGGCTTCAAAGAAGTTATTTGCATAAAGACCTACTTCATTATTTTGTTGTAGTGTAAAGTTTCTCCACAAGTACTATTGAATATATTAATAAAGATTTCCACTAAGGTGGAATGTGTCCTTGAATTAAACTGGTTTAGGAATCAACAGAGATAGCATACAACCACCATATGACTATTTGTGCACATGAAGAAAATTTTTTGGCTTAGTTAAAAAAGACAAATAGCTTGGTAAAGCTCACATTGTAAATGTGAAACTGGGAAGACACACCTGTGGAAACTGCGAAGGAGCTAAAAAGGCTAAGCAGGACTTCAGGTGAGTTGTAAAAAAATCTCTTTGGTTACCAGTTATTAAGCAATTTCATCTGCAGACAAGTCAACACATTATATAAAAAGTAGTTAGCAGTGTCAGCTAAATTTTTAATGAACAACTATATCCTTTGCAAAATTATAATTATCACAAGAATTATCAGATGCAATGGCTAAACATCTAAGTAGCAGATCACAGAATGAACTCTGAAATACAAGAGCCCCATTTAAGCCAAAAAGACCTACAGAAGTTTTGCAGTTTACATTGCTACATCTCTATGGCTGGCGTCAGGCAGAGAGGAGAGAAACTCAGACTCAGAGGAAGAAGAAAATCCCCAAAGCCTCAAAATAAAGAACCCAGACTTTACAAGCTATGAACCCAGACTTAACAAGTTATGAACCCTGCTATATTAAGGAGGAAAACAAACAAAAATGTTTAGAAAATATTGGGCTCCAGTGAAGTTCCAGGTAAGCTTAACAACCTTGTCTAATCCTGGATTCAGCAAGGGCTTTAAGACAGAGAGGCAATTAATACAGAAGTGCAATGGAAGCTTTGGTTCCAAGAGCAGCACAGTCAAGCACAAAACTTCATACAGGATAACCTACTCTGCTGATAACACTGTGTTCATCCATATTTTCCCCCAAAATTTGAGCACTGAAGCCTTACCACACCACAACAGCTGTGGGCAAGATAGTTCTATAAACTCCAACAAACTGTCCACCCAGTTTCTCTTCTTGCCAGGGAACCATTCTCAGATGCAGTTGTAATTCAGCTTGGCTGGGCAGTCTACATGAACCATGCTGGAATTGGTAGATGCCAGCTCAACTAGGCTTAAAAATGCAAAAATGCATTTTCAGATTGCTTGTTTAAAAGCCTTGCATGCATGAGTCTGCAGCTGAACCCTGTGGTCAGACTGTATCAATACACCACACAGCTGGTAGCTCAAAAACTTGTTTTGCTGAAAGAAAACTGTTCAACAGGAGTGTTCTCCTACTTTATTTCCTCCACAGACACCAGTCAGAGAAATACATTTTATTTGTTCAAACAGTGCAAGAAAGCCTTTAAGTACCTGCAGAAGAGAGCAGCTATTATTAGCTTACAGCCTAATTTCTCCCTTTTTTCCTGAACAGGGCTATGGTTGTGTCCAGTCAATCAGTTCCCACTCTTCTGCAAGCCCACTACTGTTACACCTATGGCAGGAACACTCTGTAGCATGAAGAAAAGAAAGCAAGTTTCTGGTTCCATGGCTCCTGCACACAACAGCAAGACATCATTCCTCTTTCAGGCCTGATATGACTACCAGGAGGGTCTCACTGATGCTCACAACTTCATTACTAATTTGCTGACCATATCTGTATTAGAATACCAGTTATCGCGAAGGTCCATGAAAAGTAAAACTCTGACTTTCCTTAGTAGCCCTCGGTGCTAAGAAAGTACATTGATATCTATTAATCATCATCCTTCCATCCACATGCCAAATGCAGTTAAAAATAGTTTAAACAGAAAACATCATAAAGGAATTTGCATCTGCTTGGTTGCAGAACATAAAATATAACTAAGAATGCATTTATGAGAGGTTCTCAGCCATTCATCAAAAATGTTGTTTTTATGCTGTTTCATACCTCATGAAATCAGAAAACACAGTTCAAGGACATGCCATGCACAAAAAGAATTTGTATGGCCAGAGCAACATTTGGTACTTTATGGTTTGTTTGCTTTAAAAAGGTAGAAACAAAGGAGTTTAAACACCACCATGACCCAGGAGGATCAACCCCCTTTTTAGCTCAAACACATAAAACAAAGAAAAAGGTGCTTTCTGTTACACAAGCTGACAGAATTGCTGACAACAGCATTTGAAAACTACTGATTCCTTCCAATACAGAACAGGTGCCCACACTGCAAAATACTTGTGCATGTGCAGTAAGAGGTAAGCCAACATCTGGGGGGTGTGTGTACAAAATTGGCAAATATAATTTGATTACTAATGTATCAATTCTGTAATCAAGGGAACTGACAAACTGCATTGAAATAACAAAAACTAGCTTAGGATGCATACTTTACCGACCAGCACTTCAAACTTGCCCCCAAAATGTTTTAATATGAGCAAATGGAGCACATTTGGCAAATTGTTAATGCAAAGGCTGTTCAGCGAAGTCAAACTGCTCAGATACAATCTCCACTGCCCACAACCTTTTTATTTTTAATCACAAAACTTCCAGAACAACTATTTTGTTCCTTTAATTCCCTGAAGGCAGACAGATTTAAAAGCAGCAATTCATGTCCTATTTCCATACTAAATCTGAGCTTGTTGAAATACTGTATTTAAAACAACACATTGCCCTCACTGTCCATGTCCAACAATATGCACATGAAAGACAGCTTTGTTGACCATAAGAAAGCTCAGCATCCTGTACAACAACTCAGGTTCTGGTAGTTGCCCTTCTCACAAACTTTAACAGCAAGACTGAAGAGCTTTGTGATAGCTATCACCAAAAAGTAATACTGAGACTAATCTGTGACTTCCAGGCTGGTTCCTATCTCCTAACTTCACTGAGGCTAATAGAAAGCAACAACAAAAGAGCATTAGTGAGTCTGCTGTGTTTTGAAAAGTAATTTTCAATATTTCTGAAGTGTTGGAGATCTCTTTTTGTTTATTTATTAAGGTTTTCATTCAGCAGCGCACTTACCAAAATTCAAACTCCCTATTCATCCAAGTTTACTCCTTCACAGACTTAATTTGAAGTGAACACTCTTTATTGAGTTGTCTCCTCATACACAGTACATGCAGGATACCATATAATTAAAAGCAAATCTATATCCCCGTCTCAAGACTGGGCAATTTCCCCCTTCTCTCATTTCAAAGTAAGGAGAGATCTTCTCTCCTACTTTCACAGTAACTGATGAAGTAACTGACAGCTGTCCCTTTCCACTCCATGGGGCACTTGCTAAAGAAATAAAAAAGGCACTGCTGACTCCAATTCAACTTGCCATTGACCAGGACCCCCAGGACCCTTTGCATGGCACTGCTTTCCAGCATCTCATTCCCCAGTCTGTACACACAACCAGGATTGCCCCATCCCAGGTGCAGAATCCAGCACTTGCCCTTGTTAAACTTCATGCAGTTGGTGATAGCCCAGTCCTAATTTGTCAAGATCTCTCTGCAGGGTCTCTCTGCTCTGGAGGGAGTCAGCAGCTGCTCCCAATTTATTATCTTTGGCAAACTTACTTAGTATCACTCAAGTCCTGCATCCAGGTGGTTAATGAAGATGTTGAAGAGAGCTGGGCTGAGGATGGAGCCCTGTGGAACCCCACTAGTGACTGGATGCCAGCCTGATGTCACCCCATTCACCGGTTGCTCACCCATCACTCAGCGTGGTTATCCAGCTGTGTGCTGGACATTTGGTCTGGAAGGTACTGTGAGAGACAGTATCAAAAGCTTTGCTTTTGAAGTCCAAAAAGATCACATCTACTGGCTTTCCTAGACCAGCTAGGTGGGTTACCCTTCGTAGAAGGAAATCTGTTTGACAAGCAGGACTTCTCCCTCATGAAGCTCTGCTGGCTGTGACCAGTGACAAACATGGTGCTTTTTTTCCCCCCTATTAGCACCAAACGTTTGGCCCAGTGAAACCATCCACACTTTCTAAAAAGAGAAAATACATTTTAACCTTCTCTAAGTGCAAAATAATTTTACTGTGTACACTGCCAGTGATGACAAGTGGTACGTCTGTACTGCAGCCATGATATTCTTCACTTATATTTTCCTAATCCAACAAGAAATTCACTAGCAAAGAAAACTTAATCCAATAGTTAAAATTAGCATAAGAACATGACCATCTAAAGGGCTAGTCTGTTGCTGTTACACCCTCATGCCACTTGTGGATGCATGAAGAGAAAGAACAGTCCCAATTTTAGAGTAAAAGTCTGCTTCATTTGTGCCAGCTCCCTCTTCCCTTGGCAATTTCCTTTATTTTCAGGACCTCAGTTGGCCTCATATGACAACTGGGCTTCATTTTACTGCATATAGTACCAGGACATTCTGTAATTTTCTCCTCTTTTGATAACAACAAGTTAATTTTAGCTGATCAGATTTGTAAGTGGCCTGCATACAAGTAGATATAACATAACTTGAAATAAAATCTTGGGAAATCCTGTTTCTCTTGAACTAAAAACAGTCACTCAAGTATTGAAAAAAACCAAACAAAAAACTAAAGCTTATTCTTCACAACTAAAAGCTCTTGCAACATGACAGATTTAGACGTAGAGTTAACATTTTATAACTTAAGATACTTATTTCCTACAATGAATCTCAGACTTTTTTTTTTCCTGATGGAAATAAAATCTGAATGGAAAAAGCAAACAATTCAGAAAACCTTTAAGAAAGGTTTACTTGTAGACAAGAGAAGCTGAGTACATGCATTTTGAGTTTTCTTCTCTATAAATACTGAATTAACCCAGTTATTTGTTTAATCTATGTAATAAATGTTGAGACTTGCAATACTCTACATTTCTCCTTTCTTTCACAAAGAAACTTTGAAAGACTCAGAACAAATACAGTTTAGACACTCCACCCAGTAGCATTAACATGAATTCCAAATGTAACAAGAAGAGCTTCTTGAAAACTGTCATTTGCAATATATACTCTCTCTCCTCAGGTTTGCAAATCATTTGCATAATTTTCCCAAGAAGTGCTGACTCAAGCTGAGAAACTGAAGCTTTGGGATGGAATAAAAGGGCAGGAACATGTAAACCCAACACCTCTTGACCTGATCAGCAAGGCAATTCATCTCAGTACCAAGTACCACTAGTAGCACCTAATTATCAACTCAGTAGCTCACAGGTGCAGTACAAGGACATGGATCTGGCAGCACGAAAATGATATACTCCCACTGCATCCATCAATAGGCTTGTTTAAATAGAGGAGGGCAACTACACAAGCATATAATACCAGTGCTTAAGGGGAGGATGTCCCGAGCAGTGGCACTGATGGCTGTGAATGAGAGATGATCTGCTTTGCTTCCAGCATGACAAACTGGCATCTCCTACAGCACAGCTCTTCAGAACCACCAACCCCACCACACAGACTACTTGCTCTCCCCTAGGGACCGTGCTACAAAGAAGAATCATCTTTACTTAGAACACTCTTGAAAACAAAAACCAAGGGATACATGAAGACATACGAGAATTTGGCAGTAGATATGGTGGGGGGGGAATTGCTTCTGCCACATCTTTCTTGTCTTCAGACAGCAATTGTTTTCCAAAACCCCACTTACCTCCTCACAGAGGAGGATTGCAATATGCCACTTCAAATCTGGCTCACTATCAGCAACACTGGAGAATGTGCATGTTGATTTGGGGACATGGACGGGCTTCTCATTTTATTTACACTCAAAGGTGCTGAATTTACAGTCAAGCTTCCAACACTACGATCACAAAAATTCATTTTAATCATCCATAATTAGCTTACTTCTGAAGATTTCTGTTGCCTTGGTTGCATCTCAATTTTTGTAGTGTATGACAATTGCATCTGTAATAGGCTCAAACAAACAATACTCTTTCCTCCCATCCAGGCAACTACCCACTTCCATTTTAGCATCAGGAGATTTCCAGGAGGAGAGGACAGTAGAAAGGAACTTATCTGAATTTTTCCAGAGACTGTTATGGCTCTTTTCTTTGTTTGGTTTGCTTTTGCTTGGGATTTGGGGGGTTAGGGGAGATGTGCTGGAGGGCTTTCTTTGAAGTTGCACAGAAAAATGTACCCATTGATTTAACAGAGGCATACCTGCAATCAGATAATGCAAATATAACTGCAGATTGCAGCATGACTGTAAGATTTCTACGAAAACATACACTAAAATTTCTTCTAAATATTATCTCTACTTTTGAAGATAGATTTACGTATGTCAAACAGCAAAGAGATAAAAATAGAAATATTTTCTATTTTCTTGAAAGGGGAAAAAAATGGGAGACCTACTCTACCTACATCAGGACTCTTCCATGAAATAAGCATATGCAATACAGTCTGGATTTGGAGTTGAACCTGCTGCACAGGAATTCACAAAGGAAGATGGCAGCTCTACCACCTGCACCATCTCTGCTCAGCCCATGATTCCCTAGGCACTGGCCTGGAGAAAGAGAGCCCAGCTAAGCAGAGACTCGTGGCTCTCTTCCACCTACTGAGCAGTTCCAAACTGAGTGGGAGCCCACAGGCCAGATCCAGCTTCAGGATGATTCCCTTGCTCACTTCTTTTTCTGCTGTGGCCTTGATCTGCAGCAGAGGTAGGAAAGAAGGAGAAATGACAAGCCAATGACTGCCTTGTAGCTTTTAGCTATTTAACAACAAAGAAGGGATTGTCACTTCATCAATCAAGAAGCTGACAAACCTTTCCCCAAACAGGCCTTCAACCCACAGCACTGAAAACCTGCGCTTTCCTACTGAGGATGCAAACTCTTATATCCACTGTGACCACACCAATGAAAATGTTCTCTGTCAGCAGTAAAAGGAAGGATGGGAGAGACACATGGAATTAATGCCCTGAACAGGAAGAGTGAAAAGATTACAATTACCTGGATGAGCAAAATAACGAGATAAACAACACTCATAACTAAGGAATTTCCTGCCTGCTTCCCTGTTCCCAAAGGAACCCAAAGTGGAACCACAGGATGGAAGGTAAAAAACCCTGTAAGCTCTGTTCCTCCGGCCACTCCAGACAGATTACATTCTATATAATTGTGGATGGTTTGGTCTTGTTGTTTTGTTTGTTTTTAAAGCAATCTATTCTCTTATATGCTTGTGTCAGAGTATCTTTGCTATGAAACATTTTTTTGCATTAAGACTGTTGATAGTAAAGGCAGTAAATGAAGCTGGAACTCGGAAAAAGACAAACCCACTAAGGGTAACAAACAGCTCCGGAACTGCTTAAAGCTGGAAGAGCACCTGGGCAAAATATCACTGTACACTTGTCCTGTTTTTATTACAGTCACACATACTTGCTTTTGGTCACTAAAAGGCATTTTTGGGGGTTACAGCTCTGGTGTGACCTAGGCACAGCTGTGTATGCATATTTCTAAAGTAACAAGAAATAAAGCTTGATTGTACAAGCAAAGCACTTTTAAGTATAGAGATTCTCAGTAATTAGGACTTCCAAACCTGTTTTTCCTCAAACAGCACTTTGAAATAGCCAAGAATATTTCAGAGAAAAATAAGGTATGCCTATTAACTAAAGATTTACTTTTTAAGTAATTGATTGATTACTGTACTTAGATTCAGCTGTAAAAGAAGTAAGAGAACCACATTGTTACAACAATAGGGATGTGTAGCAGCACCATTTGTAATTGTAGTCTCCACAGCTTGAGGCATAACTTCACATATGCCGTTTAAGTTAACGTAACTTTCATTAATTCATATAGAAAGTGACCATTTCTGCATTGTAATTAGCTAAAACATCAGGCTTCAACTGCTCAGTCTCAGGCTACTTTCAGCAGCTACGTATCTTTCTAATGTATTTAACCTAGTCAGAGACATTTAAATTTCACCTTAAGAATAAGTCCTCCCATTGCCTACATACCACTCTGTCCTACACTCTTCGAACTATGGCTCATCCACTCCATTCTCACAATATTTTGGATAACTTTGCCCTGACAAATCTGGAGAGGACCAAAAAAAAAAAAACCCAAAAACTTGATGTACAGCATTTTTGCAGACTTTCTTGAGAGGCACAAAGCAATGAAATGATTAGCAGCTGAAACAGAAGTATGTCCACTCACACATCTGTACAGCATTATTACAAGTGCAAGAAACAATCAATTTGTACACAGGATTTCAAGATTGAGAGCTTTCACCACAGATTTTAAATCTCTGGTTCTTTCTTGCCTTTTTTGCTTGTTTACAGAAAAATGACATTCTTTAAGTTTTTCGTATTTGCATCTCTAAAACGCTTACCCTTGAAACACATTCCAACACTTTGGCAAGTATTGTTTCACTTCTAATTTAAGAAAAAAACAACCAAAAATAATTCCTTAAG
Organism: Eulacestoma nigropectus; assembly: GCA_013397775.1. NCBI lineage: Eukaryota > Metazoa > Chordata > Aves > Passeriformes > Eulacestoma > Eulacestoma nigropectus. The sequence goes on along the minus strand of VZTE01004636.1, from coordinate 82,278 downwards.
ATGGACAGTTCATTTACCTCAGTAGCTTCCTCTTCTTGGCAGACTCGGCGGGGGCTCGGGGGGCCTTTCCCCCCTGCTTCCTGGGGGTGCGGAGCAGGGCCTGTGCTGACCTCAGCCACTCGCTGGCCGGCCGTGCTGTAACATCCCCCGTGTCCCCTCCTGCCCTCGGCTGTAATCCCTTACTGGATCCTGGACTAGTGGTCGCCAGGCTCGTCTCTCCTTCTCCCACGCTGTCATTATCGGATGAATACTCAGATATTTCTGTCGAAATTGCCTAAACAAATAAAAATACAAAGCTATTCGAACAGAATGCTAATGAAATAATACAGCTTTATGTAGGCAGATTTATGTTCCCCAGTAATCCATAGATGGAATGCCAATTTATTAACAACTTGGACAACTTCACTGTAAATGCACAATAATCTTTTGTCAGTCAACATCAACTCCTGATATAAGGATCATCTCTTAAGGGACAACTGAGATGAGCAACATTTAGGTTTTTTTAAATAAGTAGGTCTGGAGAATTAAGCTAATGCTTTTATCTAAAGCAAGTTTTGAGGAAAGCAGAGAGAGGCTAATGAGTGACAGGGATCATGACTGGCAGCTGAAAGAAAGAGAGTTTTTATACTGGGATTCAAGCAAACAGGAAGGTCAGCTTCCATAGTCTGAATGGAGGGACGAAACACATGCCTCTAATTGAGAGCTTGTAGTTGGCAACAAGTATGTAACCTTTTGTTAAAACATGATTTTGACCACTAAAGCAGGCCTTCATCCATGTCCAGCAGGCCTACAGCTCCCCAGGAAGGTTTCAAAATTTGAGCATAAGCTGTTGGGCTGTCTCCAGGTAGCTCCAAGGAGGATGGATCACTGGTCAGCAGTCACGGCTTGGAGCCAGCAGGGCTGGAGTTTAGCCCCACAGAACCTCGCTGCAGCTCTTCTCCCAGAACCTCACAGGACACACTGAACTCATCCCACTGAGGAAGGGATGAGAAGGCTGAAAAAACAACTCTGCAGAGACATAGAAGGCTGAGAAGAGGGCTGGGAGGGAAAATTCACCTGTGCTTTGGCTGAGCTTATTTTACTCTCCTCTAGGGCTCCTGCAAAAGCTGGTTAGGTTAAGGCTGCTAGGTTGGCTCCCTAAGGTGAGCTCTGCACAGCTGTTACATGCATTATGTTCTCTTGACCCAGTGTTTCTTAAAGTACTGCGTATTAAGCAAAAATACTTGGAAAGTGGCATTTTACCAGTTCTAGTACAGAACAAAATGATCTACACCACTGAAATAGGCAGAGGACTAAGAAACATGAGCTGGGCTCAGTCTTCAGGAGCTAGTTGAAAAAAACCCAAACCAACCAAACCAACATTGTCTGCAAGTTCTGGTGGGGTGAGCAGTGACAGTCCTGTCACTGGGACCACGAGCACTAGCTCAGCTCAAGTAAGCCGGCATAAAACTGCAGACGAGGCAAGTTAAGTAACTCAGACTGATCCTTGAAAGAACCAAAATGCAAAACATTAACTTTGTATTATCAACGGGAAACTGGAAAACCCCAAAGGCTGACGTTGTTCCAGATCATGCTGCCTCAATCACAGAATAGGTCTTGAAAAAAATTAGCCCGTTCCTCTGGTCAAATGCAGTAAGTAGTGCTCTACATAGGTTGTTTGACAACTGACTCAGATAAAGACTTGAAAGATAAAAGAGGAAAGGGAGGGAAATCACAGCATTTGCTAAAGCTGTTCTATGTTATTTATTAGTGTAATCATCTGAAAACAGCGTTTCTCGACCGTGCACAAAAATAAGTTCAGCTCTTGCCAGTTCTCTAATACATTTTTCACGTAAATGCCGAGACACTGTGCTCATGTTCTGAGAGCTTACCTAAGTATTCTGGAAATTGGAAGGACCTTTTAAAGTTATCCAGAGAAGTAGAATAGCTAAAAGAATGTAATTAATATCAGTCTGCTTTAAACACAACACAGTCAACATCTGTCCCTTGGCAACAGTATTTCTCTGAAAACAAACTCCTTCCATATTGGAAATGAGCCAGAAACAAAAGATTTCAAAGACTCTGAAAGCAGTAAGCAAGCACTTCATTCTTAAAACACCATTCTGATGCACTCTCTTGCTTTAGGAATGCTTTAATTTTGCTCAAATAGCTATATCCACTGCACCCAAAAAAGGATGCAAACCTGAAGTTCTCTGAGCAAGTGAATTGCAAATGAGAAAAGCCCTTGGGAAGTGCTTCCAGTCAAGCATGTTTTAATCCCACTGACTGCTGTAAGAGTTAAGAAGCTTTCCTAACTAAAGATTGTCTAATAAATAATTTCTGCTGTATTTATTACTGTATACTTGTTTAGACTGAACTTCCCCAAGGAAACCGTACTTCGGGGTTTTTGTTTTGTTTGCTTGTTAGTGGTTTTTTGTTGTTGCTGGTTTTTTAATTGGTCAGTTGGAAATTTTTCTTAAAAGAGGAAACTCTAAAAATGGAGAAGAAAAACAAAGAACAAAAACTTAGCCTTCCAATTCTGTACATTATTTAACTGTAGCCATCATCAGAATTCTAGTCTGAAGAGAAAAATATTTTCAAAACACACAACAAACATGATTTTTCAAGTATCCAGTAAATGAGCTGGCAAGTCTACCAACAATATGGTGGAGAAAAGCTGGGAAAAAAAATCATGTATTTGATTCACTTCAAAACAGTCATTGATAAATAGTTTTAAAAGCATTTACTTTTTATCAATATCTTAAACATCATGAAGAAGGATTTCCAAGAGTTTTGTTGTTATTTTGCTGGGGTTTTTTTAAAAAATAATATCCCCAGTAATATCATTAGAGTTTCAGAAGACCATCACTGCTAAGCACAAGGAATTGTAAAATTAAAACAAGTTTATTTTTCCCATATGGCTTATTATTTTGAAATATAGTAATTTTGGTTACAGTGGCTGAAAGTACAATGCTTCCCACTACACACAGGCTCAGTTTCCCCACCTCAATTCCTTCCTCTGACCCCTGATCCCAACGTAATCATCCCCAGTCCTGGGGATTTTCATGAGTGTCTCCCATATATCCCAATCCCTCCAAACATTTTGTAGTAGACTGTTCACTAACATATATCTACATTTCCAATGATGGCCTTACCACAACACCCTCTTTTAGATCATGATACCCACTTGTCCATATCCAGGAGTTTTCAGGATGACTGAAAAAAAATTCAGGAGTTGACCTCAATCTCTATCACTAGAACAACAAACATATTTCATTTTGTTTGATTTTAAAATAAATCTATTTTCTCTGACACTGGTGTCAACTGAAAAGCTCTAAATGCTCCCCTTTTATGGCTCTTCCTTTAAGGAAGAATGACAAGTATAAATGCACAGACTACTGCCATTTTTTCTCTCAAGATCTGACTACACAAAAGCAAAGTAGTCATTGAGTATTGTATTGGAACACCCAGGACCCTGTATTTTAAAGTCAAGCATTTTTTAATCAAAATGCATCAAAAAAAGAAAGAGCTCTCAAGATTAATTAATTTGTGATGTACTTTTGACAGCATCCACAGGTACTAGTTAACATAGAGGATGGTACAAATGTGAAAATAGAAACCAAAACAAGAAACAGCAAATACCCTCCCAACTAAGCAGCTAAGATTGCTAAAGAATGTATGTTTACCTGTGTCAATTTGCATTCACTAAGAACAAAAAATTCCAAAAAACCAGCCACAGAAATTGTAAAATCCTAGCCAAAACTGTTCAAAGACAAGAGTCTTGACTTCAGTGGAATGAAGATGCCATTCCATAAGCACATAGATTTTGCACACGTGCAGCACAGAAGATACCATGCTGTTACTTCTGTGACCAAGTGCTCCCTCCCTCATCCTCAAGAGACTAGCTTCAGCTACCTCTTGCTTCACCTTGAACACCTTGTGAGTACCCTGGCAGTACCTTGGCAATTTGCACAGTGTTTCCTTCTAAAAGATCTGAAAAAATTACCTTTCCACTTCAATAGTGATGGAAGCAAGCAATATGTGTATTTGATCAGTTTAATAAGCACTTGATATTTCTTATAAATAAAATAGCAGTAAGTTAATATGACAAGGGTTACATTTCCTTATGAAGTTTCCAGCTTCAGCATAGAAAACAGAAGCTTACAAAGCTTTTTGTACAAAAAGAAAGCTAACACATCAACCCTATTAAAAGAAATAATAAATCTGTATTTTTAAAAAAAGGCTCTCAGACAGTGATTGCTAATTAGAAGCAAGGTGATGAGCAGTTGTGCAGGTTTCTTATCCCCCTCATCTCTCCTCCCAAGATACATCACTCAGTGATTTCTGCAGAAAAATATCAGTATCCATACCTTACCTTTGTATTCCTTAAACACTTTCATTTGTTCAGTTGTCATATATTTAGATAATATGGTAAATATTTTCCAGCAGATATGAAGATACTTTGCAGATAAGATGCTCAATATAAGTTCACAGATATTATAAGCAAGTTCATCAGCTGAAACTAAGATACTTCAGCATGCTGCAGTATGTCTTAGAGACAAAATATGGGTATCAAATTCTATATAGACATTGATATAACTTTTAGCAGATGGAGGTCACTTGGTCTGTCACTTCCTTCCCTAAATAAAATAAATTTCTTCCCTCCTATTATCCTACTCCAGCCTAGCTCAAATGGCAGAACTAACAGGGCTTTCTCAGAGCACCCTTAGGGAACCAGGCTTTCTCAAGGTCACAGAGCAAAGTTATGTCAAAAACAGAAATAGTATTTCAGAGTTTCAGACTGATCACTGTACATACAGAGGAAAATTAATCTTGTGGCATCTTCTTTCCTGCTTGTTCATTCACGTATCTTTGCCTCTGGTTCTGGAAGCATTTTCTATCACCCCCTGCCTCTTTTTTCATGGACTATCTTTTTCCCTTTTGCGATTCCCTTGTTTTTTTCAGAATTAATCTGCATTTCCCCTACCTGCCCTCTCATGACAGCTCTCAGGATGGGTGGAAGCTGACCAGTATTAACAAACACACACAGTGAACTCAGGTGACTATCCTACTACCTCTTCTTTTATCCAGTCTTCCCTGCATTTGCACTGCAGATACTTTGCTGTCATGCATGCAAAGGGATTCAAACGCAGCCAACTTCTACCCCAGGCAGCTCGTTATAGGTTGCAAAGAGATTTTGTATCTTGCATGGTACTCTCTAAAAAACAGAGTGAGCAGAAAAGCCACTGGATTTAGCACAATGAATATTCACAAGCATAAATCATCAGTGCAGTATGTCAAAGGCCTGGGCTATGCTAATGAACGCTCGAAGCTAACTCCACCAGAAGCTGGCTAGCAGGATAACAGGGAGTAGGGTAAAGGTAAAAGAAATGAAGTTTTCCCTTAATTAATCAACACAAAATTAATTCAAGCATTGTGCACACAGATAGTACAGGATATTATTCAGCTCTATAAAGATAATTAAAGATACAAAGGATTTAAAGCTTGCCGTTCTCTTCAAAGCTCTGTGTTTTCTGAAGCTTTAACTGAAGCACTGAAGTCTATGCCAAATGTACTTTCCTAGTAGCTTGAGAAATATTTTGGTTCTTGGTAAGCTAGCTACTTTTACTCTAGAGAGATAAAATTCAAATATTCCTTCATACAAGAAACTTTATATTGAAGCGCAGAGTGAGGCATGTGCCGCTCTGTGGGTGACACCAAGCTTTCTTCTCATGGAATAACCACAGGAACAGCACGTAAAAATACAAGATTAGGTAGCAGTGCGTGGGCAGAGATAATCGTATGACAAAAAAGAACAACAATGAAAGACATAAATCACTAATAAGGTATTTTTGGACTTGCAAGCCCAAACTGACACAGCAGATTAACTGAAATTTTGTATCTGGAACAACCACCCAGTGTTATTACAGAGACAGCACATATTTAAAATGGATCTCAGATAATGCCTGGTTGTTTAGCCAAGTACAGCATTCCTCCCCAGCACACGCACTCAGACCATCTGATCTGTCCTAAATATTTATCAGTGGTGTTGGTTCAGTGCACTAGGAAATGACATGTCCTGCTCCACACACATTAGCACTTTGTGGCTGCCATTACAGGAAACAGAGCCGTGTGCTCTTCAAGCACCGGGATAGGCACCTCGAGCACATCCCAGGCAGGGATTCTCCAAGAGCAAGCACGACTGAACTTCTTTCTCCCTGCTTGGCCACCACTAAACTTCAGCGACATCTCCCTTCACACAGACATGGGAATGAGTTTTTGCTGTCTTCCAGCTGCCACCACCCCAGGGCTGGAATGCAGTAGTTATTAGCACACAAAATCATTTATGCCAAGTAGCAAAGAAGAATGAGGTATCTCCTTGAATATGGAGGAGAAGTGTAGGCAGCAACACTGTAATTATTCAAAGCAGAATTTGGTCACAGACTGCACCCTCATCTCCTCTTAATGGTGTTTTGAGACCTTTAAACAAGTGGTTAGGACTTCTCTTCTATGACTAATCAAAAAGGATTCATTGCATCCAGCAGCCCAGAGCTTCCTATCTTAAAGGAAATTGATTCATGATTATCTCTGGAGGAAGCAGGCCAGCTACCAAACCTTACACACCACTGCTTACATTGCTGGGCTTCCCTTTGAAGAGCTCCTGGGGAAGTCTTACCCATGTTTGACACCATTTATTCTGCAAGCCCTGTCAAAAATACAGCTGCATTAGCTACTGTCTTAAAAGGTAACCTCAAAAGTAGGATTCAATCCAGAGGAAAAATACCAGTAGCTGTTATCACAAGAAGAGCAAATGGGACAGTTTCAGAGATGCTTTCATACACTGAATGAGTTGAAAGGGCTTTCATGGAACTCTGCAGAAATTAATGGAATGGTATGGCTGCTGTCAGATCCAAGAGCCAGTTATCTGATGCTGGGCTTCCTGCACCATTTCTGAAACCAAAAAAAGTTGTGGAGGGACAGGAAAACTCCCTCTTACACTTCACAGAATGAGGAAGTTGAAGTACAGTACACAAGCCCACAAAATGGTGGTTTATATTCCATATGAAATAATAATTAACAAAATAAATAACTTGTATCATCATTTATCAGCTCCCATATCTTGTTTAGATCATACTGCCTTGAAGTGGAAAATGAGGTGACGATTAGGATTACATGCAGTATGTTTGGCTGTGCATTCTTTTTTGTCAGGGGAGAGGTGCATGTTTTTGTTTGGTTTGAGCTCTCTCACACACAATACTGTACACATACACCACTGGCAGACAGTATCCTGCATGCAGTACTAATCACTGAGGAAAACAAGAACAGAAAAAATAACATTAAAATAAGATTTTGCACAGACACACACAAAAATCAACGTGAGAATCTGATCTTTGAAAGAAAAACCTTGGGAGAAGAGTTATTAAAATTACAACAAACCAGGTTTTTTATAGACCTAATGCAAAGATGGTATTTACTGACTCTTTTTTTTTTTTAAGCCAGGTAAAAAATGCACAAGTGGTAAGAAAGATGAAATCAAAGCTGTAACTTCTAATCCTGAGCAGAAACCTCAGCTTTCACAAGGCAAACAGGTTAAGCAGGCTATACCTCTGGAGATACATCCACAAGCTGTTCCAGCCTGCCTCTCCCAGAACAGGTTGTTCTGAGGCATGGATCAGCCGACCGAAACAGGTGAGGCTCTCGTCTCAGCCCAAATACCTTTTTATACAAAATCGGTCTGGAAAGTAAGAAACAGTGTTTATTTCTGAGCTTACTCTGTAGATGTAGAATTACATAGTGATCCTGAAGATAAGACTGAACAAAACTGTTGTCTGCTGTGCACAAGGACAGGAAAGAACAGCACGGGACTGTGAGCTCCTAAAGTACAAAATGGACATGAAACAGGATTATTCAACATCAGTTAAGGGACACTGATTTGCACTGTGTGGAGTAGAAGGAAAACCCTGCTGCAATCTTGGCATCTGTAGCATTTGCACTGCAACTGCATCTCTTAAAAGCATTGTTTTAGTAGTTTAGTTGACTTCTTTAGCATTAAGAATTCAATCTATTACTTCCTAATATTATCTCATTACCACTGATCTCACCATCAGTCTGTAATCAGAGTAATAGTCAACTTCTGACAGACCAAATAATGCTGAAAAATGTTACCATAGACAACCTACAAGTGCTTTTCCTGCTTTGTCTCATGTTTTTTTCCATCATACAAGAACATCTTCATTTTCTCTCAGGGAAAATGAATGGCTGTTAAAGACAATTTGGGCAATTTATGCATACTGTTAGCCAACGTTACATTCAAGTGAATTACCGTAACCCTTGCTCTCCATTCCCTTCTTAAAAAAAAAGAGGGGAAGGGGGAGACGCCGCTTCACGTGTTGCATCTTGCAAACTATTCAGGGACAGAACCAGGTCTCCTCTCATGCAACTGCATATTATCCCACGCAGTTGAGCTCTCATCTTGATAAGGATCCTCCAGATGATAGAGACTCAGGCTTTCAAATATAAATACCTGACTGTGATAGGGCATGCAGATAATTCTATAATTTTGCACAGAAGCCTCAATACTATACACTGAAGTTTGGGCACACAAGAAAATTGCAGTCAGCTTATAATACCACTTAAACGGGGTTTCGTTCTTGACACAGAAATAGTTACTTTCATGTTTCCAAGGAACAGATGTTATCACATGGTTTGATAACCTACTTTCACATTCTTTGTTTATAGTTATTCACTCAGTTTCATTTATTAAAGTTAGTGGATCCGGGCCATGAAACCTCAGTTTTACTGTCTCTGATTTAGGTGATGCTATGGTAATCATCCCGGTTAATGCTTGGATGTAACAAGAGGACTCAACTGAAAGGCATGATTAAAAGCCAGATTATTATTTATGAACTAAATCCTAAAGCACCTAGACTAAACACCTGCAGGATTCAGTAGGGACTGTTAAAGGAGGAAATACATTTCCATCTTGAAGCAACTGTTTTGTTTTACTCCAAGCCTTCACAGAGAACAAACACTTGCAATGGGAGGTAATATCTTTTACTAGACAAACAGATGTAACTGTGGAAAACAGACAAGCATTTAGCACTAAGCCCCCCTATAGGTCTCAAAAGTTTGGGGTTTTTTCCTCCAAATAGATCATTTGGTCTAAGTAAATTAAATCTTTCCTTATAAAATTGCTTGTCTCTTATCTTTAGCCAATACAGTTATGAACTGTATAACCATCTTGCAAGCTTTTAAAAAAGTTGTTTCTAAAAAAGAAAATGCTTCTCACAGTAATGTCACTGTATAGATGATCAGGGAACACTCAAAGACTTCCAAATCTTTCATATTATGTATTCTCTTTCTAAAAGTAGATTATAACTGCAAGCATGTTATTTTTGAGATTAAAGGAAGCAATTCAAGAGCAATCAACTAAATGAGAGATTGCACACAGATATTCAGTGAAGTACAAATTATTCACACCGATTTCTCCTCTTCGGTTGATCTGCAGTTTCCTGTGAAAACCCTTAGAAAAGCACTTATCATAAAAGGAAAGAAAAAAGAAAATGAGAGAGAATGGAAACACAAGTGGCACAGTGTTGTATAACACACAAATGCAATACAGGCATCATTTCTGCAATAATGCTCAGCACTTAGTGGAAAAATTTTTGTTAACAATATCCACAGGGACACACAGAAACATCTTGAAATTGAGACTCCGCACTTCCAGCTGCAGCAGTGCCAGCATTCACAGCTACAGCACTGGCAGCTTAAGGAGACACCAGGCTGCCAGGCAGTGCAGCACATTACATTCATTTTCTTCTACTCCCACTCACTCCACATTCTTCTCACTTGACTGTGCTTCCCTTTGCCCCATTTATTGCTTCACAGCTCCTGCAGAACTGCCCCCAAAGCCTAAAATAGTCCCTTCATTTCTTCCCTCCTCTTCATTTCCAGCTTCTTCCAACCCTTTCCCTCCTCTCCAGAACTCCTTTCACAGCCTACCTTTTCTAGATCATTTTGTGGTTTTGCACTGTTAAAACTATTTTAAAAAGCAAACATTTGAGGGCAGGAAATGTCTTACCACGTCTGAAATACTGTGTCAGTGATGACAGCATGTGCACGCACACAAAAACACCACCTTCACCTAAACTTATTTCTAACATTGATGAGAGCACCTATATGCAGACTAAAGAAACAGAAGATCCATTTAATTGCTTTTCCAAGTAAGCCAAAGAACACCAAACAGTCAAACTACTTTGAAAAATACATTAAATGTACTCAGCTAAAGTTAGTTCTGTTTGGATAAAGAATAAAGAAAATGAAGCCCAACACGAAGCTTACAGATTTTCTTTCAGATCATGTGCCTAAACTTTCAGGGAACAGAAGGAAAATAAAGTAACCATCAATTAGGTAAGGCATCGTAATTGAAAATTGTAATGCTGCTGCAAATACACACTTAATAGAGAGATTCAAAAGTGCTAAGTGCAGCAATACTGTCTTAAGTTTGACACATTTAGTTGTGCTGATTGTTCACAGTACATGAAAAGATTTCAACGTACAGACTTTAAAGCTCCTTTGAGATCTAGATTAGAATAAAAACGTGTGTGGTGTAATATTCATATTCAATGCTGTGTTACATTCAGTGACATGACTCCCATAATATGGATATAACATATATTGCAGGACCCATGGGGACAATCACAGATATTTAAAACTTCTGTTAGAAAACAAGCACACCACATAAACTTACCAGGAACACACACTTGAAATGTCCCAGTAGTAAAATACCATCCTTACACAACTAAACTCAATGGACTGTAATTCTCTAAGAATGGGCTAGCAGCTGACATGGAGAAACTTGCAGAGAAAGGGGCCTTGAAACACAAACATCCATAATTTGTATTAAGCAATTCCTTATAAGGATTATAAAGCCTGCATAAAGTAGTAATATTAAAGATGAATTAAGGTACTTCTTCTCAATTACAGGCAAAGAGAAAAAGAGAGCGTCAGTGCATTTCTGCTTACTTTAACATACTTGAAAAAGCAATAGTTGACTGGTTTCCACAGCAGCCATCAATAGCTTCTGGCTTCATGCCTCCTCCACTGTCTCAAACTAGATTGAGAGATTGTGATGGTTCAATTTCACTTCCATTCTTAAAGCAGTGCTTCAGAAGGGGAGGGGAAAAATAATGGAAAACTGTCATTTTCTTTTCTATTCTGTTAGCACATGTCAATGTGTATTTACACGTGGAAAATGCAAAATTTGTCTGTGGGATTTGTGTGCCCCTTTTTTTATAATATAAGGGAAGCTCAAAGCTGACAAGATAATGCTAAAATCATGGAAGTTAATTCAAAATCTCAGAAAAACATTTAGAAATGTGTCCTTCAAGATACTGTTAACATTCTCTCCTCATTTTCCTCTTCCCAAAGTAAAAACGCTTATGTGATATTTGTCCTTCAGACTGAACTCTGCAGCTAGCAGGATTTTTTAAAAGTGCTGCAAATCCTTTTTCTCTTCAACTTGGAAGTCACCTATTAGCATTCTGATCAAAAACTTGCATGTTTGAAGTATGAAGCAACGAAAAATACCGTGCAAGTTGCAATTTCGTGAAATGTTTGGGGCCACAAACCCGAGCCCAAAGGTTGTACTGAAAGTAAAAAAAAGAAAAATACTTTTAATTAAACAGCAGTTAACTCTCAAACACCAGCAAGCTTTGGGAGCTGTGCTCAGCACTGAAAGTTTGGGATGGGGGAAGCGAAAAAAGCCAAATTGAGAAAGGAGAGGGACAGTGACAGCAGCTTTGAAGAAGTGCTCAGGCAGTTCTGGGCATCCGGCTGCACCATTTTTAGGAATTGTGTGACAGGCAGCTTTGTTGCCTAAGTGGAGAAGTGCAAATTTTGGCACCCACTGTATCAATTTTGTGCTTGTCTTACTGGCAACTATTACAATCGGAAGTTCTTTTCTTAGTCTAGAGAGCAATGCAGCATGCACTCGTATTGCTTCAGTAGCAACAAGTGTTCATCAGGGCCTGTGGTAATTAAAACACTGCATCATTTTGTATCTCCCACTCCCAATCACCAAAGAGATACTTGTGCATATAGTAAACTAAATTGCTGCCTGGATGATCTGCATTCCTCAGCTCACAACAATAGTAATTTCATTTTGGCCAGAAAAATGGGCGAGACATCGCAGCAGACATGGTTTGAATAAAAATAATAGTAGTAATAATGATAAATAGTAAAAAAAGAATCTGTCTTTTGAAATCTCAAAAATTTCTCATGTGTCTAGAGTCATTCTTCAAGGTACAAAATATGACAGACCTGCAGTGGAGCAAGATCCTGCTTTCTACCTGCCAAAAGCCCGACCAGTTTATCTATATTGATGTTTTAACGATTTAGACTACAACTCATACAGTATTTTCCTTTCAGTGCTAGGACAGTAACTACACGGATCTGCCAATGTATTATAACTCATCTCAAATATGGCGAGCCAAAGTTAAAGCAATTTTTGAGACATCAGAGGAATGGTAGGTATCACGTTGTGTTCTACAGTTATCAGTTCATTAAAAGCAAACAACACACTAATTATGTTTTTAAAATAAAGCAAAAATTTTAGTTAAGTAAATTCAGAGTAAGAACAAACACAGCTGTGTAATATAATGGTGCAAGATGATTTAGTACAGGCAGAAAGGGGAATATATTTTCAGGATTCAGACAAGCATTTGAATATTCTTGGAGAAAAGATTCCTTCTCAGTTTTACACTCCTATGTTAAAATAATGTGAAAATACAATCACAAGTGCATCAATTAACCCCTTGATATTCAAAATGCTGACTTAAAGTTTTCCACTGGAGCTACTACAATTCAGACCATTAATGTAACTTTAACACATACCAAGACTTCAGGACAAAAATCCTTTTGACATGTTTATTGACATCTGCTACAGACAAATTTACACTTGGAAATCTAAGACATGTTAAATGCATTTTCCCTCCAAACTGCCAAAAGCCAACTGATTCTTTTATGGACTAATCTCTTAAAACAGAGGAAGGACTGAGTTTCCAGATTAAAAGTTGACCATTTGTGTCAATTTCCAAGAGTAGCATCAAACAAGAGCTTTTACCTTTTCTCTTCATTTTACTGTGAACAAAAGCCCTGCAAAATTGCATTACTATGGCCAAGTACAAGCAGTATTTATTCCTGGAATGCACTTACTGAAAGAACAGAAAGCCTACCCTATGTAAAATAGCAAAACTGTATAATTACATTTAGACTACCTAATGAGACAACCACTTCTTACGGAAAAAGCACTTAAGAAATTGAAAATTTAATTTAACAAGTCACCCACACTCTCCAACACCGCAGTGAAAAAAACATGTATATGCACACACCCCGCTACATCCTACACACAAGCATTTATGTTTGTTTGTTTATATTTAAATAATCCTGTAATTTTTCATTTCAGGAATGTCACATACTTTTCTCCCCAGTTTTAGGATTCTCTTTGTGTACTTCGAAGGTTAACTTGTTAGCTTGTTCTACCTAAACTACAAGTAGTCTGGCTGTTAAAGAGGTTCCTCAATTCACTCTGCATTTTGCAGAATAGAAACTTCGGTTATCTTCACTAACTTCATCTATGCAAGGCTGTAATAATTCAAGATAAATTTTACTAAACAGAAAAGGAAACATGACCATATGTCAAAAGCAGATGCATGCACCTACATACCCACTCCTCCTTGCCCCAAAACTGAACTCCACATCACTTCACAACCCACTACACACAGGTACATACTTTAGAAATTGGTTCCAAATACATAAAAATAATTGCAGGACTTTCATGACAGCTATCTTTACATCTGAAGGATTACAGAAACATATTGCACAAAAAATAGGGCGCAAAAGCAGCAATGCTTTCTTATAATCAAAATCTCAAAACTTAAGGTCAATATCACAATTGGTTCTGTGGTTTCAAGCAATACTATACTGATAAACTACAACTTGGACAGCATTAAAGCAATGCCTTATTCATGTCCTGAACAGCAAGTATAGTGGTCCAGGAGAAATAGATAGAGATCGGAAAAGCCCCTCTATTTCATTTGACAACCATGTAAAAAGCACATTGTAGGGAGGGGATCCAGAAAGCACATAAATCAGGTTTGCTATGAGAGCAACACCACTGGATTTATGCTCATGGGTTTTCTAGCTCTTATACCACTACCACATACCATGGCCAAGACTCTGAAAACCAGGTGCACAAATGTGGCCTCTCTATGGATACAACCCTGGCACAAAGAAGCACAGAGGATGTCTAAAGTAGTTTGACAGAAAACATATAAAACCACATTGGTGGAAGCAGAGGAAATAATTTTCTGTAGATGGTAAACACCATCATAAGACTTTGCTTGTGACTGATGAAGTAAAATTAAACCAGAAGATTTCCAGGGAGAGAGTACAACCCAGAACTACTTTTAAAA
>VZTE01004636.1:0-60882 GCA_013397775.1 Eulacestoma nigropectus | reverse complement strand
TTTTTTTTTTTTTTGGTTAATCCTTCTACAAACATTAAGGAAAATCCAAAAGCCTGTAAAATTTAAAGCCTTGAAATCCCAAGCTCTCCGGAAAACTAACACAAGAGAGCCATCTACCATGCGAAGGCAGGACTGTCGGGGCTGGGGCAGCAAGGGCCGCCGCTGAAACTTATTTGAATGAACTTGACCCAGGTTGGCGGGCGGCCAGCGCCCGACGTCACCCCGTGACTTAACAGAACACAGTGTTCTTGGCACCCGCACAAGTATGTGTTGAAATCCATGCTGGAGAGGGAGAGAGAAAAAAAAAAAGCCACCGCATGTTTCAAATTAATAAAGGAAAATGGTAATGAAAAGGTAATAAAATGCAAAGGCAGCATTAGATGTTTTCAAATGTTTCTGCTGCATTTTCCGCCTTATTTATTAGTTTATTTATCACTGGTGTTCCCTCATGTACCAGAGTCTCGGCATACGGGTAGTTCTCCCCAGGACGAGCCCTTCCCTGTCCAAATCCCGTCCCACGCGCTCTCCTTCTCACCTCTATCTGTGCCCTACCTGGAAAATTCCAGTGCAGCACTCAGCCAGGCAGTGAGGGCAGACAGCAGCTGCGTTGCCAGGGCTGCCCCTGACTCACCCCCTCGCCCAGCCCTCACCCAGAGGCAGCACAGCAGGCACCCCAAGCCTATAGGGGATGATGGGTGACACAGTTATGCCACTCACCAATGGATTGTGCTAACACCTTGTCACGAGATGACAAGCACACAAGTAGAAGCAGGACAGGCAAAATAAACTTAAGAAACCATGAACTCTCTATGCTTCCTCCACACACCATACTGCTATTACTTCCCTTTTCTGCATTTCCCTTCTCCCAGACTACCCCTCTTTCTCTCCAAAGCCAGGCCTCAAGTCCTTTTCCTTCTTCTCGCCTGTCACCTCTTATCTTACTGACGCCCTATTCTCTTCAGTGACTGATCAAGACATTTGACACCCGTAGGTGCAGGATCAAAACCAGCTCACACACACCTGCCGAGGGGACTCTCCGCAGCCACCTCTTCAGGGCCTGTACCTGCCACCAACAAACACACCAGTATCCTGATGGCACAAGCCTCCAGTAATGCTTTATAGCCAAGTCATCAGTCACAACAGGAACATGGATCCAGTTTCATCCTCATTACCTTCCACACACACATCCTCAGCCTAGCACGCAGTCCATACCATTAAAGGAACATACAGGACCTGGTAAGACAAAATTTCTACCCTACCTGGACAGCCCAATGCTGCTTCCACCATTTCAGTGCAAACCTGAAAAGCTGCATCAGTTAATAACTTATCCAGTGTTCCACCACCCTCCATCCATCAGCTGAGAGACGACAACATTTTTGTCTAGTTATATATTCTCTAAAAAGACATGCATCTAGCAGACGATCCACATCTCTGGCCAGTCCTTCCAACATCCTGAGCCCATGTTGTATGTGAAAGTTGCACTGATTATTTTTCACCTTGACTATTGCACACTTGCAACTATAGAAATAAACCATCTGCTAACCAAAGAGACAGTAAAACTTGCATAGGAAGCAATTAGGCACTTTCTGGAGTCCCTGTTCAGTATCACAGGAAACTGTCTCAAAACGCCTTTTCTTCCACCCAGAACTCTGCTTATGCCTTTCAATTAAAATAGTATTAGCTTCAATACCGTAACAGTAGGGAAAAGAATTCTGCTTTATTCCCCAAGGGTAAAAAAAACCTGAGAAATAACTCAAGTGTTTATGTTTTATGCATATAATTTCCTGATGCTCAAAATGCCATTTTCTGAGTAACTGCATCCTAAAATAGAAAAAAAATCCTAGAGAGATAAAAAAATACAGTTCTTACACCATTTTCTTTTGCATTTCTGTGGGATATATCAACAGCACATTCACATGTGAAAAAAACCACAAATGCTAATCAGGACATAGCAGAGAATGGAACTACTTGAAGAATAAGTAATTTAAAAGTTCCCTATAAACAATCTACAATCTTTTGACACTACTGCGTATAAGTGAAAATTTTCACAGAGCAAAAGAAAAAACAGTAGACTCAATTTCTAATCTCGTCTTTCTATGGTCAGGCTCCAGATCCAAGAAGGCACGTATAGCAGAGAAAGTGAATTCAGAGTTTGGCAAGTAACAGAAAGAAAAGGCATTCAGGTAAGAAATACAAAGATTGCTCATGACAAAAATGACAGGGAATTCCTAAGACACGCAAATTTCCAGTGACATGCCTTGACTTGATAGTTATCTTTAAGAATCCCTATGGAAGGGTAAGAATCCCTATTCTTAAAGAGCAGTTCATATTTATTTAACAAAGATGTGCTGGCATTCACACTGTACGCTTCTAATGTCAAAGCAGCTGCCTGCCCATTCCCCTCCAAACACAGCCAGAAACACCACTCCTGCAGCAGAGATGGGGGGAAGATTTTCACAGAAGAGGGAAGCTCCTTGGTAGTCTCATGTTTACCAAGGAGTTGACTGGGTTGTCAAGGAGGAAAAAGCCCTGCAGCAACCCTCATACTACATGCTTTGAATACACACAATTAAATTTGTCACAAAATTACAGATGAGTCTTCCGTGAAACTTTGAAAGCCTGCCCCAGTACCCTCGCCTCTCTCCTAATTGGGTTTGGCAAGGAGCACCAAGATACTGTTAAGTCTGAAAGTTTGCTCGAGAACCAGATCCACAGGTTAGAGAAGTTTTCTCGAGCCACTCCCAGCTGGCTAGTAGGCAAACCACAGAGAGACTGCCAGAGCCTCCAAGGAGGGCAAAGTTGAGGGCAGGATGTGACACACTTACCGCAATCACGCAGGCTACTTGTCTTCTTAACACCCAGTGTGGTTTACAGCCCCTAAGCAAATGAACAGGACTGTTCACTCAAAAACGGTGAGATTAATTTTTTATTGTATTAATAAAGCGTGTATTCAATAAAATCATTTGTTCTTACACCCTTCAAACATAAGGCAACAAGTCCTCATGTTTTGTAGCTGACCACAAAAGCCAGCAAGGCCTGTGCTCCATTGCCCTTCTCTCTCTCCTAAACCATCTCATCTCTCTGGAACATGAAGTCCTGTCATATTTTCATTTGCGGTTTAGGGAATCTCAAGTGATTGGATGCAATTAGCTGCACCAGGACCAAAATCAGAGTACCACATTCCCTGAATTTAGTATATACTGTTTGAATTAAAACTGTCAACTGAAGCATGTTATGTTTTTATTTAACATACAAAAGAAAACCTCACCTATCCACAAGTAAGTTTAATTGTAAAATCCCATTTTCAAAGCACGGCTGAACCCTGAGCCATCTCTAACCATGTTCAACTAGGTACACATGAAGGCAACCACAACAGCACATAACTACAGCTAGTTACATACCCGCCAGGTAGGAAAAAAACACAGGCAAGAGGGATACTTCTATTTTCCTAAATACAACGCTGTCATTTTAAATGAAGGAAGACTGTATCAGATGGGTCATCCTCCTTAAAAACAAGTGTAAGCAAGATTCAGATACTGAAAAAGCACAGAAATACCATGTAGATCCGTTAACATGCCAAGTTACTAAGTTGAGAGTTGGGTCATTTGCTAATAAAGTGAAGAGCACTTACTGTCTGTAATGTTGCAGAACCTGACAATCTAACACGTTTGCCTACTTTCTCCTCACCCATTTTTAAACACAGTTAAAATACCCATTTGGAGGGTCAGAGAAAAGAATCTAGGACACATCCATAACAAGAGTGAGTCGTTAAGTGCAGAAGCAACACAAAAACATGACTTCAGAGCAGCAGGAAGTGCGGTAGCACATGACAGGTACAATCAAATCCATAGGTGAGTAAACCCAGGATAATGCCACAATTAGGTTAGTGTTGCATTTCAGCTTCTGCAATATTTAAAGTCGAAGCATTTTATTTCTATTGCTGTTTCACAACACCCAATCTGTCAGTCTTCACAACACTTTGGTCTGGAAATTACTTTTTACCAGATGAAATGCACAGACAATGAGTGAAAGGAAAAACTGTCAAGCTACCTACAGGGCAACACAACAGGATTTACATGATCTGTGGTTACAATAAATGCAGACAGAGGCAAACAAATTGCACCTACCTGACTACACATACAAAACTCAAGACCTTTCAATTTATTAAACAGAAGTTATTACTGTTTGCAGGAAAGGAGGCGACGTACCTTGCCAACTACATATAGCAACATATTTCTAGATGCTTGTTTTTATTTTTACCAATTACAGCTTAGGGTTGATGTGTGTGTGTGTATATGTTTTCTTTTTCAAAAGCTAGTGCAGGTTGAGGTATTTTTCTAAAAACAAACATACACACCTGTAGTAGTGACCGCATTTTAACCACAGAAACAATGCGATACAACCCATCAGGCATCTGGATTCTACACAGTTTCACAGTGTTAAAACAGATTTGTACAATATATATATTTATACAATAGCAAGTTGGTGTCTTTGGTCTTAATTTCATCCTTACTTCTTGTTAATTTCTTTATATCCATAATTATCACCTTCTTCACTTTAATCTTATGCTTCTGCTTCATTATGGACTAGTTTGCCTTAGTTTGTCCTCTGTGTGGTCTTTCAGAGTTTTAGCAAGTATTGATTTTCCACAGCACAGTTTCCTCTTTCCAACATAGTTAAGCTCATAAAACCAAACAAAAGAATTCCTTTCTAACTTTTTCCAGCATTGATTGTTTAGATTTCTGACCATGCAATTAGTCTAGTTTCACGTAGCAGAAATTAAATCACTATTCTTGCTAGAATCTGCAGAGACTGGGACTAATGCCTGCCAGAGAGACTGAGGCACCAGGTACAAAGTTTCAGTTTCACTAAATAGAAATAACCGATCAGATTTGCTGTTCATTTTAGATGCAAGCAGCAAACCAGGGCTTCCTTTTGCTTTAATCCCATCAAGGCTGGCATAATGCCACATAAGATAACATGTTAACAAGGCTCTGGAAGCTGAGGACTTAAACACACAATAAAGCAGCAATTTAAAAATTGTGGAGAAGAAGGAAACCAAGTGAGAACAGCAGGAACAAGTCAGGCCAGAGACTTGTTGGAACTCAGCATCCTATCTGGGACAGTGGCCCATGTGAGGTACAAAAAGCAAAGAAGCACAAAGCAAGTGAATGCTGCTTCTTCTTCCCTGATACACTCCTCAGGAGTGAGGTGACTTGCAACTCCAGAACTTCCCAAGGGAGCATCATTTGACTTACAAGGTAATTAGATTTTTCTCCAAAAAAAAAGTCCAATCACTTTTAAACCAAACTCCACAGAATTCTGGTAATATTGTAGAATTTCTTACATTTTACTTAATGTTTTTAATGTCAGCAAAGAAAGTCACTGGAAGGGACCACAGGTGGGTCACCAGCCATAGGTTTCTAATTTAGCCATTGTGGTTTATTATTGCTGCAACATCTAAAGAAGTCTCAGAAAAGTTAATGACTGTTATGCTGAGAACTGTACCAAAACGTACAAAGAGAAGTGGCAACCTCTGCTCAATGAATTTGTGGAAGATAATGAGCCTAAACAATGAAGTGCATTTTTAAAAAGTCACAGTGCTGATCAAAAAGAATACACTGAAAGATATTTTTCTTGCAGTTCAACCTTACAGTACTACCAACACTTGGGGATGTCCTTCAGAACACTTCATTCATCAGTTCATTCCAGTTCATTCTAGATGAGAAAAATACAGGCATCTTTCTTCTTTTCGGAAACAGAGCATAGTGCTGCTAATAAGCAGATGGAGAATTTTTACAATTACTGGCTGCAAGTCTCATAAAAATTAAATCCATTTGCTGTTCTTCCATTTAAAATGCATGGTAACAAAGCAACAGAAATTAGCATTCAGTGGTCTCTTAAATCATCCCTCCCTGCTCAAATGTGAAAATAAACCACCACACATTATATCACCAGCAGTCTTACTTTTTCAGCTCTGTGATGACGACAAGGATCATGGCTGTGTCAAAGGCGAATGATTATTGTCTACATTATTACTTCTGACTGTTTAGAGCGTCTGGAGCGTGCAAGGCAGAGAGAAAACTTCCACCACCACTTTCCAAAATCATTACAAATTAATTGATGGCAATTAACAGCTGAATAGTATTTGAAAACCCTGAAATTCACATGCAGAGGATGTAAAAGGTTTTGCATCTTCACAATCAAATTTTTGAAGTCACAAGCAACTTCTACATTAGAAGTGCAGAAACGCTCAAAGTAGCTGCAAAGTTATACACACAACAAAAAATTATGTTGGGTACTTTATAATAACACAGTGCAACTCCTTCCCCTCAAATCTTACTGTCATTCTTGCCTTCAAAAAGTAAGTTGTACCACGGAAGTGTGGCATAGAAGTTATGTTGCTTTCCAATCCTATATAAAATCACGTTCTAGTTTTCCTTTCCATTGTATTTCCATTATTTACTTTCCGTTTTTTCCCAAGTTATGATTTCTTCCAGTTCTCTCCGAACAAAATGAGCTACAATAACTTAAATATTTATACTCAGCACCCACAAGGATGATCCACCAAGGAGATATGTGCAATATTTTTTACTTAGACTTATTAAAGTGATGAATCAACTCAGCATCTTCATTATCAACAAGATTGATACATTCAGGTTTTCTTTCTTTTTTTTCAACATTGAAGAAACCAAACTAGAGATTTTGCCACAGATTTTTTCTCTGAGTTCATTAGATTTGAGAAGCCATCAGTGTGTATGGGAAGCATTTATCTAAAACTGTAAAGCCATGCAAAAAGAAAAAAAAAAAAATTCTCTGCCCTGTTCTGATGCCCGCTTAACTACTTTTTTCCTCCATAACTGCTGTGGTTAGTACTAAGTTTTTAACAATGAAATGCTTTTACAGATGAGAAAAGCATCACAGAATCTTTAAATTGTAAGCAATGTAAGCCACAAGTCAAAAATAATGTAAGGAACAAACCTAGCTCTACTGTTTGCATAGGAAAAGTACACTCAAGTGCATATAAAGGTTACAAAGTAGAGGGGAATAATCAGCCTCCTGGCATTTGTTTCAGACTTGTTTCATGTAAAAACATTGGTTTTGTTGTTGTTTAAACTGACAGTCTTATCTATTGACTGGCTCATTGCTTTTTAGCCATGAGAGCGGCAATTATGTCCTATTTTATTTTCCTCATCCTAAATTTGTACCTTTCAAAAAGTCTGCTTAACTTGATATTTTTTAATCCAACATTCCACCTGTAAACTATTTAAGAGAAAATATATCTCTTTCTCTTCTCCTCCTCCTCCAATTACTACAGACTGAGGCTGATGACAGTTTCTTAGTCCGAAGAGCTGCTTTGGCCCTTCCTTTCCAAACCAGTAAGCAAACATCATACGAAAACTCTTATGTCCTTCCAACACACCACAAATATCTCACATTGTAAGGATGAATCTGTTGAGTTCCGTAAAGGAGGAATAAGTAAGCCAAAGCTTCTGTAAAGTGTCCCGGTATACAGCTATATAATCTGGTTTTACAAGCAGCTATGTAAAACTGTTACATTAATTCCTTTCTCTGTAGAAGTCTGCAAAGAACAGGCCAAAAAACAACATGATGCTTTATCTGCAACTGCCACAAATAAAAGGTCTTTTTTCTAATTTTGCCTTTAAACAGATAATGCATTACTAGATTGGGGTATTTATTTATTTATTCTTTTTATACAAGTTATACTGTTCTCCCCTTCTAAAAGATACTGAAGTGCTTCATATCCTAGACAAATCATATTATTACTGGAACATACCAGATTCACAACTTGGCAACACCACTTATTTTTTTTACTTTAATGGTGCTTCAATGTACTTCAACAAATGTTTATGTTTTAAAAAACCCAACACAGTGCTTTCCCAATTAGTCATAAAAATTAAAGATTTCAATTTAAAAAAAAAAAAACATAAACAAAAAAGCCCAGACTTACCTTTGCACTGTTCCCTCACCCAATCAAGGAAATTAAAGAAACTTAGTCTGTGAAGCTCACTCCAGGGAAACTAAATTCTTCTCTAGACAAGTCTGGCTAGAGCCATCACCCTCTACAAAATCTATGCTGTCTCAAAAGCTCCTCTCTGTCCCTATGTCTGTACAGAAAGCTTTATTAAAAACATGAGGTAAGCACAAACTAGACTACGTGAAAGAACACCCTGCAGAAGCCACACAGAGCAGCAGGTGGTAGAGAACTACAGCTACAAAGGGTATCCACTGCACTGACCAAGTGGAGACTCATTTGCAACATTGTCTTTTGGTATGTGACTTCTCAATTGCTCTGCAGAGGAAGCACCGAGGGTGGCAATGGTAAAAAGGACAAAATTCACGCATGCTGAAAAGCCCATAGCACACAAACATGGGAATAGCTGTAGGGGAGTCTACCGAGGATCATTCTACTCCCTTACTTTTGTCTCCAAGTATGATTAATGTCAGATGTTTACGGAAGAGTTTAAAACAGGAGAAGCATGCAGAAGTGTTGCCACAGAAGAGTCTTCCTGATTCCAGTTTGTGGCTACAACTAGAGGCAAGATCTTTGTATTTAATTTTTAACAGATTTGTCTTGTCTTCCTTGAGTTTGTCCAGTTAGTCTTGAACCCATGTAATCTTTCAGCATCCGTATCATCCTGTGACAAGGAGTTCAGCAGCTCATAGGGTGGGACGAATCAACTCTGTTTTAATGTTGAATCAACCTGCTCATTTCACTTGATGCCTCTTAGCACTAGAAAGGTACCCGTCATTTGGTTTACTTCTTATCTATTTATGAGGCATGGGTTTCTTTCATGCCCTCTCCACAGCAATCTCTTTATTAGGTTGAAGATCACTATTCTATTGAATGTTTTGCCCATACCAATTTGCTCTGAAGCTTTTCGAGTTCCACTGCACCTTTTTTCTTGTGAATGGAAAGACCAAAACTACTATCCACAAGTACAGTTTGTGTGCAAACTTAAGGGATTCTTAAAGTTGTGGTGTTTTCAGCAGCCTTTCAGAGTATTGAAAACCCAGAACAAATCTCAACCTTTCTCATACATGACTATTTAGGTGAGGATGAAGCTGCTCTACCCATCATGTTTGCCTTCACAAGCAGACAGTTCTAGTCTGGTTTTCTCACTCAGCTTCAATGTTCCCTTTCCCATGCACAGGAAGGTGTCCAGGTGTCTGCAAAACAGCAACAAGTTTGCTGCAATCAATGTTTCTAAAGAGCTGCAACCAGGTAAGAGTACTTGGTGGCACAGGACTAAAATGTTGTATTAGGCAAGATAGAACCAGTGAACTGACACCAAACAATGGCCAGGTGAAGGTGAATGGGGACAAGTGAATAAAATAGTGACTGTGCTGGGAAGAGGAGACAGAGTGGGAGGAGAACGAGTGGGACTGAGTCAAAAAGAATGCCACTGTGCTGGGACTGAGCAGTGAATCAACTGCCATGTGCAACAGCTTCTCCATGTGTCCAGGAAGTTGGAATAACAAAGCTTGGCTGAAGTTGTGAGTAGTGGGGAAGGTACCATATGAAGTAACAATTTCATAGCATATTTCCAGAGAGATCGAGGACAAAGATAAAACCATCAGGTAGTCAAGGCTGTTGACCTTGTCTGAAGGCAAATAGTGTTATCATAAAGGGGATAAAAAGGGATGGAGCAGCATTGTCTGCAGCTGGCCTATACACAAGAGTGTGCTAACAGATTCCTACAGAGCACACAAAACCTTCTTTAACATACTTTAACGTACTTTAACATATTACAGCTATGGAGTTAGAGACCATCCTCACAGAAAGGGTTAATCAGTCACCAGGGTTGTTAGTCTGGAACATGAGTGTCCTGATAACAGAAGAACTGTAAATCTGAATTGTCATCTACAGATGATTCAGACGTTTGTATAGAAACTGTTTATCATAGAATATGACACAGACCCTGACAAACTGGATATGAGAGGCATTACATCTTCACACTATCCCAGTCCCTTCTTATTGTCCCCAAGAGAGTCAACCCCTTGCCCAACAACATTTCATACCTCCAAATTTCTCAAGTTCTATTATACATATTCTCAGTTTTATTCTATTTGTTGCGCCTTCCTTTATTACTCCCTTAGCTATCCAACACACTTCCACACTGTCATGGGAGCCAGGAACAAAAGTCATGTTCCCTATGCCTTACCATCAAACTGCATTCTTTATAAGCTAAAGATACAGTGCCATGACTTAAAAAAAAAAACCAAATCAACCACAAAACAAAACCCCACATAACTGCCTTCTTCCATATATAGATATGGAGGGAGCTTCATCCATTAAAGAGAGATACACAGGAGCTTCATCCATTAAAGAGAAACACACTGGAAAAACCTCAGGGGTTTTTAATAACCCTGAGGTTAGTTTCGAATACTTTCTAAACTTTGGTCTTCCTGTGTTTTCTAAGATAGTCTAAATTTACTTCTAGATCTTCACAATTCAGTAGGTTCTACAAAGAGCTGCCACACATTAACCCTTACTACAAAAGGAACTTTTCTGTTTTGGTGAATATTGACAAGAAACTCACTAGAAGATGAAGCCTAAACACATGGATAGTTGGATGATTTTGGTACGCCTCATGCTTTACTTGTTCTACCAGGACTTGGATGACCTTGGACCTTTAGGTGTCTTATTTTCACTTAAAAGCCATTTTATAGGCAGTATTACACATGCACTTTTTTTGAGATAGAAATATGTATGCCTTTCTTATACTGCTGCCACGAACCTCAACACCAGTAAGATTCACTTGAGAAAAGATGGAAACTGTAACTGCAGTAGGAACCTTAAAATGACATGCAATGCTTTTTTTTTTTCCACAACTGGGTGCAACAAACATCCTTGGTAGTAAAAGAGAATTTTATTTTCCCCAGTATATTAGGTCCCTCTCCTGACACCATGAACTGACAAAATGGGTGACAGAACCAGCCACTAAAATATCATAGAATGATTTTTAAAGCACAGTGACAACCTAGAAGAAAGACTGAACCAAAGGCTTTTAGAGAATTCAAGCCATTAGCCAATATACTCTGTCCAGGTCTCCTTCCAGAACTACAGTACTTGGAAAGCACATTTATAAAAAAGAGATATTATTAAGACTGGCCTTATGTATCCCACTAAAGTTCTCTTCCATCATTTCCTTCAAGAAGAATTCCCAACAAATTCAAATCAATCTCTCCTCCAATTCATCCTGAAGACTCCTGAGACAGTTTGGAAGACAAAGTCAGACAAATCAAAACTCAGCAGCTTTCTCACTGCACTCACAACTCTTTGCAGAGTGCAAAACTATTATCAAATTATCCATAATAGCAAACAACAGAAAGCCTCATCAGAGGTGAGGAAACCAGCAAGACAGAAGCCTTTAACTTCCTATTTAATGTTGTTAACTTCTCTGGCTTTATCCTCTCTCTCTTTTCAAAGGAGAGCACTGCACTCCCAGCTGTGCATGCTCTGCTCATCCCTGTAGCATCTTCTGCTGCAGCACCAGGCAAGCTACCAACAGGAGACAGACGAGACCCTCTTGCTTTCCTTCATCTCTTTAGATGGAGGTCAGGGCAAACAGATACTGCTTTGCTTGTCCCTGTTACTCCTGAAGATCCTCTGTGGTGCTGTCAAGAGCCATGCTCCAGAGAGGTGCCAGACCTGAGGAAATGCAGATGCCTTGTGTGGCATGCAGCTGCAGGAAAGCTAACACAGGCCTCTTGAATCTTGTTTAAAACAACAGGCAGACTTGGGGAGGATGTGGGAAGACCACAAAGAGAGGGGCATTCAATACATGGATATAAAGATAGCAATGCTGTCAGCTGTGCTTAAAGTTGTTGCTCTCCAGAGCTGTGTAAGAAAGAATACGGGGCTCAGCTGAAGCCTTAAGTTAAACAAAGCAGAGGGGTTGGATTAGCATTCACAAACAGCCTGGTGCTTCAAACAACATAAAAATACACTCTGGGAATGACAGCTCACGGCAGCAAGGTCTAAAGTCTGTTTATCTCACTGTCATAGGTGCTGTGATCCATCAGATTTCATACATCCAGAATGTGGTACACGAGTCTCCACTAAACTTAGTTATTAACAAGTCATCCAGGAATTTTACCAACTAGGTACAAAGAAGCATAGTGACCTCACTGACACTGTGGATCACCTACAAAAGCACCTGTAAGTATGAAAATGGTGATCAAAGATGCTTCCTCCAAAAGGAGCATCACGGACTTCAGGCATTTTTACAGCACCAAAAATACACATAATGTGTATCAAGACGCTCCTATGACTGCATCTTTCTTGAGGAGGATAATGAGCCAATTCAGCCACACTGACATTTGAGCCCCTGCATCCCAGATTTATAAAGAAAAATATTCCCAAGATAATTTAAACCATCCAAGCAAGGAACATCTGAGCCAGTTAGGTATTAGCTGGACTAGTGTCGTCAGTCCTGTTTTAAACTTAATGGGGTCATTGTTTAACTACAGACTGAAAAAAAAGCTAGTTATAATACAAATAGCTACAGCGCACCCAGAAACATCCTGTTTCATATTCTGATAATCTGACCAAATCATGGAAACAGAAATTTGAGAGGGGAATACTGTCTGTGACTAGGAAAAAAGCTTCAAGGCTTGATTCCTGTATCAGAAGATGCAGAGACATCCCTGCTGACGGCATGCAGCAGAAAGCAGCTGGTGCACAGGTTCAGTTTTTTTGGTAATTCAGGTGTAAATCCTTCCACCTTGCAGGTATGAATGCCAAAGTTGTCTCTTTCTGTACCACTACTGACTTGCAATCTGCTGATCTGTAGGTCTTGCCTAAAAGGCCCAGCTGAAGAGCCCTGCTAGAAGAGACCAGTTCTACCTAAAAACATAAGGTTCCTGTTTTTGGAAAGACAAGGAGGAGAGAGACAGGGAAGGGAGAAGGATGCTGCCCAGATCAGTTATGCTGTCTTCATCAAGTTTTCCAGGATCCAACTAGATAAAGCCCTAAGCAACCTTGTCTGACCTTGCAGCTGAGACTGTCTTGTGCAGGTTGAACTGGGGAAATCTTGAAGTTGTTTCCAATCTGAATTATTCCATAAAGTACACATTCAGAAATAATTGTAAGCTTGTGGGTATTTTGTATATATTCTAATACACTTCCTTCAGTAATGAACTGACAAAAAGTACTTGCAATAACATGGCCGTATCATCACCCTTTATCCGTGTTAAGTCATCAGTCTGGCAGGATGACACAAATTCCATTTGCCATAACAATGATTCCCTACCTCCAGATAACCTGTTTTAAATTCTGTTACACAACAATAGTTCTAGACTCAATTCTAATTACCAAGCCAATGTTAGTTATAATTACCATTATAATGGATCAAGAAAGCCAGGACACGAAAGCAAGTCCAGAAATAAGAGCAGATCTTGGGCTGCTCGTCTTTTAAGTGACCTCTTCAGAATTTCATGAAGTATGTTGAATCCCCCTCAATGTAATGCCACAGAAGAATAGAATTTGTTTTGAGGGTTTTTTTTTTTTAAAGCCAAGTTAAGACAGTAATAAATCCACGAACTAAGCAACTGAATGAACCTTAATTTGAAAGATCAAAAGGCCTCAGGTAAATGATTTTTATGTAGGACACAGACCTACATATATCCATGGAGGAAGGACTTCTAAAATAATGTGTTCTTCACTGAGGGAAAACCCCAAAATAAACCTTTTGCACAACACTAAAATAATTTTTGCACAATATTCGGCATCACATCAGATCACCCACTGTCAGGGCACACAGACTACAGCACAATAGAGAGCTGAGAAGGTGGTAGGGATTTATTAAAGAGTTTTGAAGCACATAACATACAGCAAATCTCTTTTTCAGTTGTCTATCTTCATTCAGCACAATAGTTTGGGGATATTACTGCTCTCCATGTATTCCAGTCCCTAACAGCTGCCTATTAGAGAGCCAGAGAGGGATTTCTTACAAGGTCTTGTAGCAATAGGACAAAGGGGAATGGCTTCAAACCAAGTAAGGGCACCTTTAGATTAGCTATTAGGGAGAAAATCTTTACTGTGAGGGTAGTGAGACTGGAACAAGTTGCCTAAAGAAGTTGTGGGTGTCCCACCTCTGGAAGTGTTCAAGGCCAGGCTGGATGGAGCTTTGAGCAATCTGGTCTAGTGAAAGGTGTCCCTGCCCATGACAGGGGTTTGGAACCGGATGATCTTTAATTTTCCTTCCAACACAAACCATTCAATGGTTCTAAGATTTAAAGGGAACAAGCTCTTAACTATGTGACTTTTTAATGAATTTTCACCCAACCAGAAGTTAGGATCAGCAGACAAGTCTCTACTGCAGTTATAGTGTGCTGTGCAATAAAGAGGATCTGCTGTAACCAGTTAAGCTTTATTCATGCTACATAGCAAATACATAAGACTAATTCCTCACACCATTCTGGGATAAACCTCACTTGTTCCACATGTAAACCAAGCAAATCTGGCTGCTCATCAGACACTGATAAAGTGAATTTAACATACGGGACACAAAGAAAAGACCATACTCTTGTAAGATACCAAAATTACACACTCCATAAAAGTGCTGGCCTACTTTAAGGGATTAAGTGTTTTGAGGAAGGGTTCAAGTGGGGAAGATGATGCCACTCAGTGCACAGGGCCAGAGAAAGTTCTCAGTTTCAGAGGCAGTATGGAAGGAAAGAGGGATTTACCTAAAGGAATACGCATTTTCATTTAATTCCCAGCATTTAAATATTTCTAAGTTAAAAATAATTCACAGATAAGCAGTTCTTACAAAACATGGAACTTCACCTCATGAGACAAAGTCTCTACACAAGATTGGCAAAAAGTGGTCACTGCCAATGCATAAAAATATGGAGTTTTTCAATTTTGAAGTGATTACACAGTGCTCTTCTGGAAAACATGTATGCTGAAAAACTAAAATTAATGGTTAATCTTTATTTTAGTACCATGTTCTCCAAGAAAAAAGTTCCCCTAGGTATTCACCACTCACAACTGAAAGTCAAGGAACTGTAAGAATAGAACCATCTGGGATCAGGCCTTGTCAGATCTTTGTCCTGCATCATCTTTAGCAAAAATTCAGCCACTTACAGGTCAAATGAAAGCTAACATAAAGTAACTCTCTCATTCCCTAAAAACAGCCAAAGAAAAATAAAGCATAACCCTGCCATATCTTGCACATGCTTTCTTCAAAAATTCTGAAGACAAAAATTAGCTGCTCACCACAAGGCCAGCTTCAACTTGCCTTCCTCATTATCCTCCATCAAGCAGCTTTACACATCAGAAGTGGATAGCTGATAGGAAAGACACAGCACAGGGACTTGGAACATAAACTGAATCATGACTGCAGCTTTATAGCCTACAGATAAGCAAGAATCTTATCTTCCAGCCAAAACAATACGTGAAGCTTTTCTATGCAGTTAATTATGACCAAATAGAAGTAATTTTTAAATTAGATATATCAGTATATTGGGGGGGGGAGACATAGTTATTAATCTTCTGAGATTTCCCAGTAGAAACCTAATACACTCCTACCAAGAGTAAATACTACCATAAAGATATTTTGGCAGTAGTCCTAAACCTCCAGAACCTCTTGGTATTTGGCATATTTTTGAAGTGGGGTAAAATAAATTTCATGGTCTTTCGATGATCCACACAGTCCATTAGATTCTAGATATTTAGTAATATACCACAAAAATGATGATATATCAACATTTGGCTTTTTCCCCCCTTCCCTCACCATGAACTAGGCCACAAAATTAACAGGCCTCTTTAAAGAATACCCATACAGCGAATGACCTCCTATAGTGAATAGTGCTTTTCTATTCTCTCTTGGAAACCTCTCAGCTTGCCTGCAGTTTTTTTCTAGATTTTTTCCCTGGAAAACAGCATATCCCAAGTAAAGCAAAACAAAGACTGTAACAGGCAGAGCAATCCCTGGGGATTTACCCTCCTGCATACACTGAATTCCCAGAAGAAAGTTTTCTAGAAAGGTTGACCACCCAGCAAAATTCCCACAGTGTGGCACTCCAGCTGGGATGGGGGAAGGGGAAATCTGTAGAGACAACCTCAGATTCCCAATGTACCTGCATCTTTTGTACTAGCTTAACTATTCTGGTTAGACTTAAAAACTTTTTATTACAGTACGGTTGCATCCCAGAAAACCTTCTCATGAGCATCATTTAGTAATATGAACGTGTCTTGTAACATTTATCTAACTTTCCATGTGCACTGGGATAAGTCATACTGGTGTAATAAAAACACGACAATTTTTACCACTCGCATAAATCTCAATTCTGTTTTCACAGCTTTATGCAGACCATGTAGTCTCTTCCATTGTTGCAGCCTGGGACTTGGGCTATATAAAGTAAATTCTTCAAAACCTGAAAACACTTGACTGAACTCTGAGCTACAGACACTAGAGTGGGACTGACACCCACAGGAGACTGACAAGAGCCAGGTCACATGTGTTGCCACAGCCAGACTTGCTGCTTCACAGAAGCAGTTAGGTCAGAAAAGACTTCCAAGATCATCAAGTCCAACCTATGACAAAACACTACCATGTTCAACTAGACCCCTGCACTAGGTGCCAAATCCAGTTTTTCCTTAAACACCTTCAGGGATGGTGACTCCACCACCTCCCTGGGCAGCCCGTTCCAAAGTCTGATCACTCTTTCTGTGAATAAATTCTTCCTGATGTCCAACCTGAGCCTCCCCTGGCACAGCTTGAGGCTAATTTCTTCTGTCCCCTCGCTTATCGCCTGGGAGAAGAGACCAACCCCATTTGGCTACAGCCTCCTTTCACAGGCAGTTGTAGATAGTGATGAGGTCCCCACTTTTCTCCCAGGATAAACACCCCCACCTCCCTCAGCCGCTCATCATAAGACTTGTGCTCCAGACCCTTCCCCAGCTCCATTGCCCTTCTCTGGAGTCGCTCCAGCCCCTCAATGTCCTTCTTGTGGCGAGGGGCCACAGACAGAGCCCCGTCCCACCCTCCGGCCCCAGCAAGGCAGCAGGACCCTGCGATGGGGCTGATTCCTGGGAAATTGGAGGCTGCTCTCCCCTCCTGTGCGAGCAGGACGTCCTATCACACTCCATCTGCACTCACTCGCGAGCAGTTTACTACAGAACCGATAGGTAAACGAGTTTTAATAAGGCTTTAATCCACTTCACTAACAGCCTTCCCCGTCCCCGTGGCCCCCGCCGGCCGAGGTTCCCGGGCCTGCGGTGCCCTCTGCCGGGCTGCTCCAGCACGGATCCCGGCTGCTCCCGCCGCTCCGACACCCGCACCTCCTCCGGCCGGTGTTTCCCGCCTGCCAGGCCAGTGCTGCCCCTTCCCCCCGGGCTGCGCTGCTCTGGGGGGGTCACAACCCGGCCCCTCTGCTCTGCCGGCCCCGGCTGGGGCCTCTCCGGCACATTCCGGGGAGCGCTGCCGGCGCGGGGCTCCCTGGTGCGGCACCAGCCCCCAGCACCAGAGAGAGGGTAAGTCACAGAATCAGAGTCAGTCAGGTTGGAAAAGACATCAGAGACCATCGAGCCCAACCTTGGAACAAACACCACCATGTGAACTAGACCACTGCACTAAGCGCCACGTCCCGTCTTTGCTTGAACACCTCCAGGGACAGTGACCCTGCGCAGCCCATTTCAAATGTTACTTTGGCCTAGGGTACTGTCACATCTCAAGTCTTTTCACACAGGTCATTTCACTGTAAGACACAAAATAAAGATCCATAGTTGTCACAGAATGCCTTCTTTTGAAATAAACTTACATTTTCTGCAGTAAAGAAAAGTAGCTACCACATCTTAGCTGGTAAGATTCAGTTATTACTGCTTTCCCTTTCTGGAGCTCTGCAATCCTCATTACTGAAAAGGGCGCCCTGCACGTAGTTCTTTACCTCATCATGCTCTATTCCCAATAACTGGATTTTTAGATAGTCACAATCTCAAAGTACTAAAGAGGAATAGGATATGGTCTCACACCCACCACACAACAGGAAATGTGGGCACCAATTTGTCACAGGCAGCCAGGAACTGTGGAGTCCAGACAATCACGTCTCTGGTGAGAAACCCACCAACCTGATGACTTTTTGCACACACGTTGAAATACAAGAAATTCAATTTTCATATAAGAACAAGCTGCTTTACTGCAAGGGTAACCAAGCACTGGCACGTGTTGCTCAGAGAAGTTGTGGACTCTCCGCTCTTGGAGATACTCAAAACTGAACCAGACACAGCCTTGAACAGCCAGCTTCAGCTGCCCTGCTGTGAGCGGAGGGGTTTCACTAGGCATTCTCCAGAGGTGCCTTCCCACCTCAGTCATCCTGTGATGCAGTGACCACACTACCAAGCTCTGTGTGAGGGGCACTGCTTGGTTTTGAGGTTTGGCAGTCACAGAAAATGCCTTGAAATTCTTGTGTACAGAATTCCTTCTGAAAAGATAAAGTAAGTAAAATCCTCAAATTCCCCCAATTCAAATGCAAACAAATATGAATACATTCCATAATTATAGCAGCAGCTTTTTTTCTTAAACTTGGAGCAGTTTCTCACCTTACAAAGCTCATCATTCTCCTCTTTAACAGGCAGAGAATTAGTATTTGTGCAAGAGTCCGAGTCTGATATTGCTAGTGAGCTGTCCTCTTTTTCTGACCCATCGCACTTATCGGTGGAATCAGTATCCTTCTCCCAGTCAATGAGCTCCAATTCATCTAAAATAGAATATTGGTAAAAAGAGTTTTTCTTAATCACAATCTATTATAAGCATAAAGTGAGAGTAATATTACAGCTATCCTGAACTTGGGGAAAGAATTGCAATATTATTTTTTACCTATGTTCAACTGATCTTTATGTTTAACTACTTTGTGTCTCATAAAAGCTAAATCCTACTAGGAGAAAATGTCCTGTGAAGAAAGAGAAAAATTACATACATACAAAAAAGACTTCAAACTACTGTCTGCAAAGATGTAGTACATTTAACTGCACAGGTAGGTAGGGTGGTTTTTTTAGTTTAGTTATTATTAATTTTTCCATGGTTTCGTTTGGGGGCTTTTTTACCCAGTTATGTTAGATTTTCCAAGTGTGCTTGTTCAGAATTAACTGTTCTAAGCAAATGCCTTAAACAGTGTTAACTAACACCTGCTATTAGTGGTGTTAGTTAACAACCTCATTTCATTCCTCAAAGAGGAATGAAAAAGCTAACTGAAATGCTCACCTCCGAGAACACCATGCCTGAATATACAGGTCTGCAAATCAAATCTCTAAGAACATCAAGGAGAGAATTGTTGAGGACAAATTAATAGAAATAGGCGTAAGAAAAGATGGAGCTGAAAAAACAACAAATAAAAAAGCCCCAAACAAACCCACAATGCAACAGCAATAAGCAAAGAGATGCAGACAGAACTGCAGAACTTTTCTTCCACCATCCTCATGACCACGTGATATTTAATGCAACTGCAGAAGTCCATTTGTAATTCCAAGGATCTACTGAAGGCCATGGAAACCTGAGCTGCAGTAGCACCCCCACCATCCTTTAGGTCCAAACGCCACAAGGTACTGAGAGAGATAATTTCAATGTGTTTTGTACAAATGAGCGTGTTTGAAGAAGAAGGGATGAAAGCTTTTTGGGGGGTTGCTTTTTTTGCTTTGTATATTTTATATTTCTGACACTGGAATGTACAGGGGAGAGGCAGCAGAGAAAGGAGGCATCTGCCCAAAGCTCCAGGCATCTGTACATATCCATGAAACAGTGGCAGTACCTTCTGTACTTGGCAATGCTGCTACAATCTAAATCACTAGTTTCTACATTGAACTTCCAAACTCTGAAGTCACCCAGAAAAATAAACACACAGCTATAGTGTTGCCTCTTTTTACACACACAAATGCATTTCTGTTCTCACTATGAGGAAGCTTTATCAGAAATTTAAAACACAGACATCAGCAACCAGGTAGCACAAAGAGGTTTCTCTTGAAGCTGTGTGACAAGGTGCATGCACCTTGTGACAATTGTATAAATTCCTTGATAAAATACATGGCAATCCGTTTTATCTTGTCACACTGAAGTACTGACACTGTGCCTCTTAAAGCGAACTTCACATGAAAGGGAACAACTCTTTTTAAAATACCGTGTCACCTACTGTTGCCACACCTACAACTGTACCTGTATATGCACACACACAGAGGCACACTATGTACAATGCTGAAATTAGTGTATATGATGGTTACTTAAAAAAACATGGAAATTACAGTTCTTCTACTCCCCTTTCAAGATATTTTTGGGTTTAGAAGAAAAACATGACAATTATTGGATTTTCTCACTAACCTTCAAGCAGATACATAACACATCAGGGTTTCTTCAATTACACAGAGAAACCAAACCAAATTTTGCTATCTTACAAGATTTTAAAAAAAGTCTGTGTATAGTCTCTTAAAAAAACAAAAAAGAGAAAGATTAAAACCTGCAGGATATACTTGCAGGGGACAAGTGAATGATATTAATGGTAGGTTGGAAAAAATTCCTGGTCAGCAACAGATTGCAGTTTAGAAAATAAACAGTCCTTCCTTCTGAAAAAGAAGAAAATCACTAGGAATTACAAAAGATAACCATCAGATACGGTGATATCACAGTCAGTGACTCTTATATAGATAGTAAAAATATGGACGAAAGGAGGAAGATTTTGCATTTTTGTTTTAAACCTAAGGAGCATATTTAACCAGTGCCACACACGAAACAAAAAGTCATCAGCGAATCCATTTGCTCAGCTCACAGCAGTGTTTGAATGCTTCGCCAGACATCCAGGATCCAGTCTAGCTGTAATATTTCAGATCCAGCTGAAGTATTACAAAGTTAACCCAACTTATTTTTCACGTTGAAAAGACTTCCTAACAAGTTCTAATGCAACTTATACATTATCCTAATTAAGACTTATATAATAGAGCACACAAGCAAAGATTTTTCTGTCTTCAGCTGTACTTTTTAATCAATTTCTCTCCCCTCCATCATTTCCTGCTCCATGAATTAGAAAGGAAGTTCTAAGAACTAAACTCATGGCTGTTCACACAGTGCAGCTAACAGTGGAAGCAAGGAATATTGTGTTTCAAAATGAAAATGCATGCCACAGAAGATGACGCTATCTGCAGCTGCAAAGTCTGCCATATCTAGTCAATAGATGAAGACAACTGTGCTCCTTTACTCCAAGGTTTAAAGTTTTTGTATATAATCTTTACTAAGAGTTTACTCTATACCCAGATGAAATTTATGAAAAAAAAAACAAAAACAAAAACCTCCAACTGATTTAACCAAAATAGGAATGGATCATGTGATTTTGTCAGAATGACCTCAAGAATATTTTCATTACACCACCTGAAATTGACAGAGGAATTGTTAAATCATGCACTTCAACTTACCATCACTACTTCTGTCCTCTAACAATAAATCATGTATGCTAGGCGATTCCTCTGTTTTGGAAGCATCACTTTTTTTGCTCTGCAACCTTGGAATCAATGTTTTATTTTCATCATCTGAAAAATCACTGCCACTAGAGGTCCATATTATGTCCTCAGCTTCCTTAGAGCTTTCAGCAGCAGCAGCTCCTATGAAAAAGTATTGCAAAGTGTTATATTGTTACAGAAATGCAATTTTGTTGAATTTAAAAGTATTAAAAATTAAACTGCACTACTTTTTAATAGGCAAAATTATCAAGTCTGTTACTAGGCATCAGAGATTAATACTGAAGCATGAACTCACACATATTTCTTACACATACATGCATTATTTTCAGTTTAGTGCTCCACGATAATTGCTAACACTTCATTTTATACAATGAGGCTACCACTGTGTCCTTCGGCAGAGTGAGGACAAATCATGACTGTCTGACATTTAGTTCCCCTACACACAGTCCTAACACTCCTTCACTCCCCCGCATGTATCCTTGTGAAATGCTAAGTGGTTTAAAGAAAGACTGTCCTTAGAATTCTGGGTTTGGGAGCTCTCTGACTTTATGCAATGAATAACAAAGGAATAAAAGTATTCTATCAGCAGAGATTACTCTCCAGTTTTCTCCTGAGAGAAAAAACCCCAAAACTTCTCAGGTGTTGCAAAGAAGTTGGTGTTGTTGTGCTTCTGAAGTAAGACATTTTAATTCAAAATACCTTTCTGCATCATTTTTAATAACAAAAGCAAGGAGGAAAGGATTCATACTTAGCATGGAGCACACAGAATGAGGAATCATAAGAAGGCAGAACTTTCCACTTTATACCACTACTAAAACGTTTCAAGCAAATGGGAATTTAGACAATTACTGGGAATTTGGAATTAGGCAGAGAGGCCCAGAAGAGAGAAACACAACCACATCTCCTCCTGCCACACAAAGAGGTTCTTCTTAGAAATCTAGAAAAGCTAGAACCCCAAAAGGTAAAAGAAGTGCCCAGTAGGTCACCTACTTACACCCAACAGAAGCAGCACAGCTGCTGAAGCAAGCAGAAATACAGACTGAAGAATACCACCCCCCCTTTCTTTCCTTTCCTCCGGGCTCAAAAAAAGGAAAGAACTAGAAAGAGTTAGTAAGTCCTCCTCTTTATTTTGCCTAGAGTTCTTTTTTTTAATGACAATATTAAGCAACTCTGGGGCATACAGAAGACAGTAAAAGCAGGAGGTTGACAAAATTCTGTTTTTTTATCTATTGCTCATATTTACAAAATGTGTTCTCTCATGCCTGCTTGTCTGACTAGAAGAAGACAGAATAATTTCACCCTCAATCTATACAGCTAAGGGCTATTTTTCATTCCCTCCTAATAAAAATGTGAAAGATTTAAATATCCCATCCTTGTTATAATACACACCATATACAGCATTAGTGATGCTTCTTTCACCTGTTCAAAAGCAGTATCTGAGTGCCTGCAGCTTTGCAGAACAAATTTCTGGCACTCTGGGTGAATAGAAGAGCCCAACCACAATAGCAAGAGACTGTGTGTCTTATCAAAATTAGCTTCTAATTACAGTAACAGAAGGAGAAAGCAACCAGTATTTTGAGCAAACTTCTACCCTAATATAGGACAAAACAAAGTAACAATATTCTGACAACATCAACATGAAATAATCAAAACATACTAGATGCACTTTCAGCAGATGTTAACAGTGGTCCAAGACGCTTCTTAATCCTGGATTTCTTATTAGAAGGCCTCTGGGACTACATTAAAAAGAGACAGAGAGAGATATTTAATCACTAAGACATTAAAAATACTTTTAACATGTATCAATATATTCAAAGCTCTTGTCATTCACCCACCAAAGCTCAGCAGAACAATTTCAAATTAATTTTTAAATCTTTTACAAGACTGTAATATTATTAGGTATTAAAGCATGACAACATAAAATCTGAATTCTCACAGATTTGGAAAATACAAACTTTCTGTGACTATGACAGAAATCACATGCAACCTTGAGAAGAACAAGAGCCAGTATTTTCAGCACTAAAATGTCAAAAGTGGGCAGTAACAACACACTTGATAAAGCATGTGCCCTATTGAAAGGTTACAGAAAGAAGTACTTGGTTGCCCTGTCTCTGGTTTTACTATATCCCACAAGATATGCAACACTGTGACTGCTCAGCACCAGAAGAAGAAACAGAAAAGCAACTTGGGTCAGCACAAAACACTTCTCATTCAGAGCTGGCTGAACATCTCTGTTCATGATCGAGCAGGATTTTCTACACTTAATTCACTATTGCAGACATATTATTTAGGTCTAGCAAAAGATCTTCAACTAGCAAACTAGAGTATGTTTGTTCCATATTTTTTAGGAAATGTAGCACTCCATCCCAAGTGTCAAATTACTTCTGCATCCTTCAGTGTATTATTGAAATTTTCTAAGTGATAAGTGCTACCTAGAACATAACATATTAACATATGCTCAGCAAGTTACACTAACAAGTTAAGACAATGTCCTTATGTAACTGTGCTTTCCATTTTTTGTCTATTTTGACTGTTGCAACAATATGCTGTTAGTTTGGGAACAATACCAAAAAACCGCAACATCTTATTATTCAGTCAAGCATGGAAATTCACTGTCAGTTTGCATCTTTGTTACACCACTGAGGCAGCATTTTACCTCCAGCACTGAAGTGTTCTGAAAACCATCCCCACACCTAAGCCACGCATTGGAAATCGAAGTAGCAGAGACTGACGTCCTGACATTTGATTTTTTCAGACGTAGGGGTGTCTCATCTGGGAATGGTGTGCATTCTGCATTCCAAAGTCTCTTCCGCTAGAGGAAGGAAAAACAAACCCATTAAAAACACTGTGTAGACATAATCAATTTCAAGTTAAATTTACTTACTCTAGATTGCCCCTAGTATTTTCTGAATGTTTACAAACAAATTCCAATTTCTTTGAGCTCGAGAAAAAAAAAGTCTCAAACATTTGCAAGCATCTTTTATGCAGCATTAAGTAATAACATCACCACCAATGTCAGGGGTAAATTAAATTTTTGATAAGTACACTTTCTGCTGGTCTAAGTTACATCTCATAGTACCTCACAGCTGCTCAGTGAAGCTGAAAATATTATATTACACAGGAACAGCTCAGTAAAATACACTTTAACTAAATAATGCCTTCAAAGTTGCATTTAATCTGATTTCATTTAGTTTATGCAGGAGGTCAAACTAGGTATCACTATACAGTTCACCATTAAAAAAAAAACCAACAAAACCCACCACCAGACTCTTTCATCTGTAAGAATTACACTTATTTTCATAACCATTTCCCCACCAAAAATGTTGCCTTCCCTTTACATGGGATGCCAGACGTCATTTGGATTATTAGATAAGTCACGAAACAGGATGCTGATTAGCATCCAGTGCTAATTTCATGCAAGAGATTGTAACATCTGAAAATAGCTGAAGATGAGAGAATTGCCTGTTATCACATCAAAAACTATCTCTCAGATTCAACACCAGTTTACACATAGAAATTGAACCTGATTATGATAAACATCTTATCCTACTATGCTACTGAAGCTTATCTTAGAAAACGCTGACTATATCATCTGTCTGAATATTTCTGTCTTCTTCTGATATACTTCCTCTCAAGCAACTACAGTTCCTACCTATAAATAATTATTACTCCAAAGTTAAGTTAATCAGCACACACATTTTCCGCCAGGCTGGTCAATCAGGACTGTAACATACGTGTCAAACCTATGCACAACAAAAAAATCAAAGAGTAGAATCATAGAATATCCTGACTTGGAAGGGACCCAGAAGCATCATAGAAGCCCAACCTCTGGCCCTGCACAGCCCCAAGAATCACACCATGTGCCTGAGAGCACAAGCATTTGGCACTTTTTGTCTGTTTTGTAAATGGCAATGCATATTTGTTTTCCGTAGGTTTTTTTCAGTGCTCTTTAGAATGAAACAAGCAGTTCCCAGTACAGTGAGCAGCATCTTACTTCACCCCTCCAGTCACACAGTCCTGCTGTGCATGTTAAGAAGACAGAGCAAAACAAACTCGCTTTGCATTTCGACGGTAACTGACCCTGCTAAGAGCCTCTTCTCAAACTGCCAGGGGTATTTACACCTCAAAGCAACTACGCCTTATCACCAAAGTCAAAGTGCCCCCATAACTACTCCCACAGATACATGAAAGGTGAAACCTTGAATTTGATGTGGTATTAAATCTGGAATCAACAGCACTTTAGAAAGGACGCAATATCAAGTAAGGAGACTACAGCAGTTTAACAAAAAAGGTTAATATTACGACACAAAGAGAATTTAAACACTGCTTCCCTCCCAGGGAAGATGCAAGCCTCGATTTCCAGAGTGCTTAGACAGGAACCTCTACATTGGGCTATCCTCTTGGCAAGTGCTTCTGATGGTTTTTAACCTTAGTCAGTGCTGGGAGTCTTGCTTATATGCCTGGTTTTGTAGCTTCTAGAAGATTTTGCGGGATACATTTTGCAGAAAAAGACTTACAGTATCAAATACAGTTCATCTAAGTTTATTTCTTGAATGGGACACTCCAGTTTTGAGGAATACATGTCTGTGCCAACAGCACCACAGCTTGCAAGCAGGTTTACAGCACACCACTTTTGATGGTCAGCTAAAAGCACAAACGGTTGCAAATAAGTGAAAAAGAAATGCACCTAGTTGCATGCACAAAGAGTTGCATGAAATAGGCTTTGTAATATACTTCTATTATTAGGAAGCTTAATAAACATAGAACTAGGGAGTTACTCTCTGTGAAGTCTCTCATCATGTTATTCTTAGAATCATGACATTTCCTGACAGACAGCAAACCTCAATTTCTCTATGCTGTGCAATACCAACAGAGCAAAGAAAGAGAGTGACATAAGAGGCAGGGGCTGAACAGCAGAACGTGGCAGCCAAGACATGGCCACTACTGCACAATTGCCAAGATTTGGGAAGGGAACACCATACAAAAATCAGCAGGATAAAGGCTACATGTTAGCTCCCTCTCCCTAAGTAAGAAGGGTTATGGTGCAAACAGAAAGGATATGCTTACAGGTGACAAGGTTAAAAAAGCAGACTGAGTAGAACAAATAGCTGGGTCTGTGCTGAGATGGTTACACTTCTATTTAGAGTGCAATGTGAAGTTGCATGGGAAGTGACTTTTAAACAGCTGAAATTCAGAGTACTAGACAGTCATGGCTGTGACAGGCAGAAAGACTTTTCATAATTAATGACTTAACAGCAGAAGAGTTTTCCTTAATCCTGCACGTCCTTATCCTGAATAAAGGCAGGGCTGCTCAGGTTTACACAGCAGCACTACAGAGCTGTCTCAGGGCGGGTGGTTCCATGACAAACCAGAAGCAACTGGAGTCTCCTCTTCCTCTTCTTCTTTCCAAGCACTTGGCACTCGTCAGACTCTGTGCAGACAGAGCAATGATGAACCAAACTGTCAGAAAACTTCTTTGGGAAGAAGCACTTGTTATCTACAGCTGGTGCAGCAGCAGCAGAAAGGATACAAGGATCAGTGGGACCACTCCAGCAGCTGCTTGACACCATGTCAGCTTAATTACAACCTGAAGAACCATCAGTACTGCTGACAGTTCTGGTTAATTAGCTTTGTTTCACCATGCATTATGGATGCTGAAAAGCTAGAAGCAGAGAAATTCTTCAGTCTTTTCTCAGTATTCTGTGAGAGCGTTGCTTTCTCACGCAGACTAGACAAAAAGAGTGAAGATGGTTTTGTAAACTAATTCTTTATCTTTGCACCTGCTGTTGTTCAGTTAGTGTTGTTATGGTACACCAAGGAAAATATTTTGAAATGGGTGTAGTTTAGCCTCCACCAATCATTCTAGGAGGTGGTTGATCAAGGGACCAATAGTACCACGCTACTCTTGCGAACCAAGCTATATAAACCGATTTATAATTAATTAAAGATTCCACTTTTTCCTGAACTTTGATCGTGCCGTTCTTCGCTGCTCTTGCTATGGACAGCGACAATACATCCTGCTCCCCAGATTCAAGAACATCTGAGAGTTTCTGCTACCACCACACAGAAATTTATAGCCACTACAATCACTGAGAAAACCTGAAAACAGTCCCCGAAATCCCAAACCAAGAAAGTAAAGAAATACATCCTTTACACAAGGTATTCCTCAGCTACCGCAAATTTCTGGCGGACACCACTTGGAAGGAAGCAAAAGAGAAGGACTTATGATCGTTGATACTGACAGCAGTGGCTTTAAGTTCTGTGCTTTTAATACAAATATCTTGCCACCATTTCTCACATTCTAGATCACCTTAAAAAATGAAAAAAAAAAAAAAAAAAAAAAAAAAAAAAAAAAAAAAAAAAAAGAAACCCTAAAGACAATTACCCCATCCCAAACTCCTTGTCAACTTAAATCTCTCCATGTAAATATCTGATGAAAATTCAAGAAACTGGACCTACAACTTCAATCCACAGTTACTGAGAGGGCCTGGGAGCAGGTGCAGGGGAGCTGAGAGCAGCCTGCAGGGACTCTGGCTCTTTGCCTTTAGACATGGTGGGACAGTACCAATGTTGGGGACAGCACTGTCACCGTTCCCCTGCAAAGCCACCTTGGCACAGAGTGTGGTGTCCAAGGACTTCTGCCACAGGAATACATCTGCTGGCATGCAGAAATGGCAAGTTTTAAAGGCTCTTTGCTTCTGCTCCAGC
Source organism: Eulacestoma nigropectus (assembly GCA_013397775.1). NCBI lineage: Eukaryota > Metazoa > Chordata > Aves > Passeriformes > Eulacestoma > Eulacestoma nigropectus. The sequence continues at coordinate 32,702 of VZTE01004636.1, read as the reverse complement.
CTGCTTCAAGGCAGCAGAGAAACCGACATTTTAATAAAATTACTTCTCAGGAATAAATATTTATAATGAAGCTAATCTGAAGGCTGTGCTGCTCCCAAAGAAATGCAGCAACAACTGTGAGTTCTTTTAATCTTGAGTCACAAGGTTAATAATATTTTTCTTTTAATCTGAAATAAAAATGAGGCATGGAAAAAATAACTTGTGTAATTTATTAAAGGAATTCATGAAGTGTCTAGAAACAAGGTATTGGAATTTTTAAAAAAATCACCAAATCAGGCTCAAAAGAGCTAGAGCATGTAGACCTGACGTACATCATAAAAATCAAGATTTATTAAAACAGAGTCAGACAAAGAACCCTGTAAATTGCATAGGGTGTCCAAAGTGAAAATATGACCTCTGAAATTTTGAGTTTAAAAAGGGAAGGCTAGGATGGCTACCTCATAGAGAAATTGCCTTGACCTCTGTTCATAAAAGCATTGCATTTTGCCTCTGGAGCAGTTCCTTCTAAATGAGTGGAAAAAAAAATTGAGTTACTCCTATTGGCGTCAGTGGAATTAGGATCAAGCCCTTCTCACAAAAGGCATGGCAAGCGACCCTTACACCATTACTCTTGTAGTTATTTCCATTGAGATAAAGGTAAGTCAGTCCACCAGGGTGCAGGTGTGAGGAAAAGGGAGGCACGCTCAGAAAAAACAGTGACTATGCATAGAGATTACACAACAGACTACTGCAAGCATGGGGCCGGGGTGTTGGATTTGATTTTCAAATAGATGTTCCTATCTAGAACATCTCCACTCAACCAATCTGTGTGGTTACTTATGCCCAGGACTTGTTACCCAGAAACACCCTATATGAAGTCACAGGGACCACATGCTCAAAGGCTACTCCCTACAAGCCCTTTACACTCTAGATAATCCCACTTTCTCAGGGCTGTTCCAAAAACCACAGGGAGAACCCCCAGTAACACATGACCCAATATATTATTTACCTCATACGCAAGTGGCATTTCTTTGACACATCACCTCCTCTAACATAAAAAGCAACATAAGCTGAAGGACAAAATTAGTAGTAAAATGTTTCACTACACAAACTCCTTCTGCTACTGGCTTGCAAATCCAAAAGTTAGTGACATCACTTAAAGAGCACACAAAAGTATTCAAATACAACTGTTGTATTCTTCCTGAACAGAGCAGAATGAAATAGTATTGAAAATCACAGCTCTAGCTGCCAGAGACTTCTTCTGTTTAAAAAAAAAATTAAAGGGAACATTCACATAAAAGTACACAAAAATCAAAAGCTGACCAAGAGCCATCCTCAACCTTTGTTCTCATAGACTTCACACAAAAGTACTCAAACTAAAACCACTTTAACTTGTCTTGGCCTTCTAAAGTCCAATTTTAAGATAGTACAAAACTGAATTTGACAATAGGCATCCCATTTTCAGCAAAACTCAGTATTAGTGATACTGAGCTTTTGAAAGTGTAATTACTGGTTTTAGTGCCTAGACAGAAAGTAAAGTTCTAATTTAACAAGAAAACAGCCTTGCACTGTAAACACTCAAGTGGGGGTTTAAATAAAGATTGCAGGCTTAAACCCATAGCTGTATTTTTTTCCAGCCAAGATTATTTTTTTACTCCTATGAAAATCAGTATGCATATTTTCCAAAGATGATTTGCAAGAACACGTGTGATCCCTAGAAAGGTCCTCATCAAGTTGTAATCATGCATAAAAAAAATCTATATTGTATGATCACAGTCAATGACAGCAATGATAACGTGCCATACCATAGCTCCTTCCACTCTCAGTATGCACATGGTAAAGAAATATTAAAACCAAATTAAAATCTCAAAATACTTTGCCCATTGCTATTGATGTGTGAGACCAAAATTTTTAAAACACTCTTTCAAGATTTTTTAGCCTGTACATCCTTTTTTAAGCAAGAGTATAAATTATTATATGCTTACATTGAAAAAAAACCTCTCATGGAATAAGAATACTATTGAAGCACATTTGGCGTTAACTAGTGCCGAGTTGTTAGATAGTAATCTGCAATCAAAGCAGTTAAAGCAGAAGTATTTTAGAAAAGCTTACACAATATTAAGTTACCCAAAATGTTTAGGATACAATAACAGTATCATACATTTTTGTTATATCTCAGGTTGGAACGGGTTTTTAATCAGTTTCATTAATAGTCAGCAAGTGGGGAGGACTGCTCTATTTTCCCTTGACCAGTACAAGTTTTCAATTCATAAAGTAACAAGGAACATTATCTTTGTCAGCAAAAGGAACTACTATTATCATAAGCTGTCATCCCATTGCAACAAGACCTGGTTAAATCTTGTTTCAGTTAAGTGTGCATTTTTTCACTAGTCAAGAATTTAAAACCTTTCAGAAGAAAACACGTATAGTGTCAATACTGCAAGGTAATTCATGTGAAGTATAGGTTATTTTGAAGCTTGCTGTTGACATTTTCTTCCATTAAAATTTATTTAAAATGTGCTTATATTTAAAAAGTGGTTGAACATTCACACCAGTATAGACAAAATTCTTTAGAAACCACATTTGTCAACTCTATAAATCCAACAACACTTCTAGTCCCACTTGCAGCAGTGCCTCAATATTAGCCTAAGCAGGGCTAATCAAAGCCAGCACATCCTAATTGCCACTCTGCAAGGAACATCCAACGCACCAAGCAAATTACCAAAGGAAAGGGACCGAAAACCAGCACAGGGCGCTTCTCCTCCCTCCACCCCCAGACAAGGAAGCGAAGCTGCTCAAAACAGTATCAATCCTGGCCAATTCCCTCAATTCTCTTTTCCTCTGAAATTTTACTCTCCCTGCGCTTTTTCCCCGACTGCCCTGTAACAAGGCCGAGCTCCCCTCTCCCCTCGGTGCAGCTGTGCCACGACGGATTTCACTGTCGGTGTTGCGCAACCGCGCACACCAGGAACGCGGGGAACGGCCCGTGCTCCCGCCCCGACTTCCAGCGTGGCGGGTCCCCACCACAAGTATCGCCTTGGAGCCGGATATGAAAGGGCAGCGAGGGGACAGCGCGGCGGCTGCTGCTCTGCCGCTGCCGCCACCACCACCACCCGCCCCCGCGTCCCTCGCAGCGGGGCCGGGAGGCGCGGCTGGCCGGCGGCCGGGCCGCAAGGCAAGGCCGCCGCGAAGAGCCCAGGGAGCGCCACGGCTCAGCCCTGCGGGGCGACCGGGGCGGCGCTCCCCGGCCCGGCTGAGCCCCTTCTCCTCCCGTCCCTCCGCCGCCGGTACCTTCCTGCCGGGCATCGCCCCCGGCGCGGCGCCGCGTCCCCGGTCACGTGGCGGGGGAGCACCGGGGGCGGGGCCGAGGGAACCCCCGGCCCGCGCCCGCCCTTTGCAGCTTTGGCGCCGCCAGAGCCGCGGCTTCTGATTGGGCGGAGCGCTTGTGACATCACGGAACGGGGCGGGCTTACTGGCGGGGGGGCGCGGTGCACGCGCGGGGGGCGGGGTTGGCAGCCCCGAGGGCGCGGGAGCCGCTCCGTGCTGGGGTGTCACTGCTCGGGAGGCAGCCCGTGCTGGGCTGTCCCTGCGCGGGAGCCAGCCCGTGTTGGGGTGTCCCTGCTCGGGAGCCGCTCCGTGCTGGGGTGTCACTGCTCGGGAGGCAGCCCGTGCTGGGGTGTCCCTGCTCGGGAGCCAGCCCTTGTTGGGGTGTCCCTGCTCGGGAGCCAGCCCGTGTTGGGGTGTCCCTGCTCGGGAGCCGCTCCGTGCTGGGGTGTCACTGCTCGGGAGGCAGCCCGTGCTGGGGTGTCCCTGCTCGGGAGCCAGCCCTTGTTGGGGTGTCCCTGCTCGGGAGCCAGCCCGTGTTGGGGTGTCCCTGCTCGGGAGCCGCTCCGTGCTGGGGTGTCACTGCTCGGGAGGCAGCCCGTGCTGGGGTGTCCCTGCTCGGGAGCCAGCCCTTGTTGGGGTGTCCCTGCTCGGGAGCCAGCCCGTGTTGGGGTGTCCCTGCTCGGGAGCCGCTCCGTGCTGGGGTGTCACTGCTCGGGAGGCAGCCCGTGCTGGGGTGTCCCTGCTCGGGAGCCAGCCCTTGTTGGGGTGTCCCTGCTCGGGAGCCAGCCCGTGTTGGGGTGTCCCTGCTCGGGAGCCGCTCCGTGCTGGGGTGTCACTGCTCGGGAGGCAGCCCGTGCTGGGGTGTCCCTGCTCGGGAGCCAGCCCTTGTTGGGGTGTCCCTGCTCGGNCCGTGCTGGGGTGTCACTGCTCGGGAGCCGCTCCGTGCTGGGGTGTCACTGCGCGGGAGCCGGTCCGTGTTGGGGTGTCAGTGCTCGGGAGCCCGTCCGTGCTGGGGTGTCACTGCTCGGGAGCCAGCCCGTGTTGGGGTGTCACTGCGCGGGAGCCGGTCCGTGTTGGGGTGTCGCCCCTCGGGGCCCGTGCTGGGGTGTCACTGCTCGGGAGCCCTCGGGGATTTCCCGGCGGGAAACGCTACTGCTGGCACCGCGTCCCCTCCGCCTTCCCCGCCGAGCTGCCCCGAGGCCTCAGACGGAGATGGGCATACTTCGAGCGAGGGGCCGTCTGGTCTCTGCCCGGGGCAGGGGCTGACTTGGCTTTGCCGATTCCGGAGGGGATGGTGAGGGCAGCGACATCTGAGCTCTCTGCCTGTGTGAGGAGAAGTTTTTCAACCTGAGTTTCGCCTCTGCGTCCGTCATGATAGCCAAGGTCACTCATGCATCCTTCGCGATACCCCGGTTCACCCAGGAGTAAATCGAAAGAATGGTTAACACCACAAGGAAATAAAGCACAGGGATGGAAACACGGCCTAGGTACCTAAGCAAGTAATGTCTAAACACAAGGCATTTAATGAAAAATACGTTTGCTGTTACGCCAATAAAATACGATTTTTTAACTTCCTAAACAAAAAGTAGGCCGATAAATTTACTGGCAAAAAGGGTCAGCCCCAAGATGTAGACTTGGAATTGGAACTGCTTTGCATGGACTTCCATAAAATGATACATTACAGCTAACAAGGAAAAAAGGCTGATCACCTTTGCAAATGTTTTACTGGTGCAAGTGGGAACACTGGCAGAAAAGGGGTAGATAGGTTATTTTTATATTGCTTATTGTATGATCTTGAGAAGGTTGCCTTGGCTGTCTGCTGCTGTTTAACACAGATAGTAATAAAAAATCTTTGTAAAAAGGAGTAATTGTATCTCGTAGCTTAATTAGAATTTATAAAGTACTTACATTTTGATAGAAGGTACTGCATGACTGTGTTTTTATTGTTGAATCCTAATTACATATATCTGTCTATAGTTCAGAGTTTGTATTTTTTCCAAAGCACCCTATAGCGAATACCTGTCTGGTGTTCTCTTTATAAAATTGCCACTAATTAAGGTGGATTTTGCAAACAGAAGAGCCAGAAACATCGTCCAAACCCCATATGGCCTTTGATTTTTATGTTCAAAACAGAATTAAAAGCACTGGGTTCTCATCCTTCCAAAAATTTGCAGTATTTCTTCTGAAATTGCCAGACTGACAAATTAATTCTATTATGTATCCTCAAGGTGATTTTCTTTGAAAAAGTATGTTATTGCACTCCTCAGCTAAATAATCTTATGTTAGAGCTAAACCGCAGAGAAATGGACCACAGAACTCTGGTCTGTTTTAGTGAGTGTCTTTTTTTCTGTACATAAACTCTTTCTAAGGATGCCAAGGTGCTCACACCTGGGAGGAACTTACTTCTGTAGAATCCCAAGAAGGTGACCCAATCAATAGATTTCTTTTATTTGTTTTCATGTTCTTCACAAACAAGAACTGAAGTAACATGGAAGTAGAGAAAACGTGAGAAAACCACCCTATATATTAGGAATTAAAATAGAGCTGCGACTTTTTAAAAATAATGTTTCTGTTTCATTATTTGAAATAATGTGAAGAAAGAATAGTAAAAGCCAAGCTTCTTGACAAAAACTTAAATTTCATAATACCAGTACATTATTCTTCAAGTCCATTAAAAATTTCTGTGCATTATATTTTGGATGTAATAATTAACACAATTGGTTATGTAATTTTCAAATAGCTGTTTTTTCAACTACATATACAAGCATATCTGTGTTTTCACAGGCTTAAATAATAGTTTGAGCCCACTGTTTTATCTGATATACTGATTGACTGTATTTGCACTCAAGATCAAATCTACTGCTGCTCAGGAAACATTAAGAAATCGTGTACTTTTTGTATTTTTGTTACATTAAAATTCTATGAAAACCATAAAATTTCTGTTAGCAATAAAAATTGATTTCTTTAGTGAAACCCAGAAAAAAGAGCATTTATTTGTTGGTGGTGCTGTTAACTGCACAAGTGTTCCTTAATCCACGTGTAGAAAGAACTCTTTCAAAGAAACAAAATGTATTTTATACAGATGAGTCAAAAGTTAGGGAACCTTAAATTACTGAAGTTTGGAGCGCTTGTTTATATTGATCGAATGTGCCCGTCCTTTGTTCTAATATGGTTTTCTAATATGGATTCATTTCCTCTTACAGAGCATTAAGTTAGAGCTTTAAAAGCTTTCCAGTGTACAAAGTCTGGTACAGACAATGTCAAATTCAAACACAGAGAAAAGGTTTTGGTTTGAGTCATTTCCTCAGTAAAGTTTTAGAAGTCACAAGCATCCCAGCCCCTGAACTGGGATGAAGTAGATGAGGAAAAACTCATCAAATATTTTAGAGTCTGTCTTTCAGGTCAGATAGATTTTTACGAGTTTTTCAGGCAAGAGGTGATCCAAAGGCCTAGGCTAAATCCCAGACAGATCCCAGTCTAGATCCAAAATAAAGTTTTCTTCTGCAGACTGTGTTGCAGTTTGAGCATTCCAGGCTTTCTAAGGTTTTTTTTAGGAAACAACATGAAACACTTCAGTCTTTTTAATCCTCAAGCTACAATGCCAGTTCCACTTTAAATTAAATTGTACCGTCTCGCAGTACAGCGCATTGCTATGCTGAGGCAAGCTGTAAACTGTGGAAGAAATGGGAAAAAACCCCCCACAAAACCCCTCAGGGGGTGCCAGATTGCAATGAATCAAAGAGTCAAGTTCTTACATTCACACAAATTAAAAATTAATGGCTGATCGTTTAAAAATCAAAAGCAAAAATAGGTTTTAAATGAATCAACATACCCAGGAAGCATCTCTTTACCAGCCCTTGCCCCTGGGTCATAAAGACGTGAGGGGCTCCAGCCTCTGGAGTGTCCTGGCTGCCGACCGGCACGGAGTGGCTGCACACTGAGCCTAAGCCAGGTCATCCCAGCATCCCAGCTCCAAGTGCTCCCCATGGCATCTTGCAATGGCTGACATTTCTGTCTTCTGCTATTTCTCTCTGTCAGTGCTATAAAAGGAATATGAGTACATAACTTTCTGATGGACAGTAACATTTGGGAAACGTATTTGCCTACTTTTTATAAGATGTCTCTGTAGTTTAATGAGGTAAGTGCAAATAAAATAATATTTTCCAAGCTGAAACGGAACATTTATCATCAAAGTACTCTCTTTTGGCTCTAGCTGGTGAGAAAAAATGCAGGCACATATTCAGAGCTGGAAAAAAGTGGCGTATTTTAAACTTCAACCATTAGACCAGTTTACTCCCACGAAAAGTTTTTCCTCTTAATTTAATTCAACAAGATTTTAAAATTACTGAGGGGCCGATGACACTGCACTTTATAAATTTTAGTAACTCCGGATAGTGAATTTCCTCTTTTAGGTCTAGTATTAATACTACTGTAGCCTAATTGGTTTTACCATGACTATGGTGTACCCTTGTGTTGAAGACTTTACAAACACTGTTCATGAAAAATGCCTTGCCCAAGGGAGAACATTATGTTAAAAAGTGGGTAGGGTAATAGTCCCTTCTTCTACTGCTTTGGCAGCCGATCGTTTTGGGCTTGTCCTCTACATGATTTCTCTCTGCTTTTTTTCCAGTTCTTGAAGTAGGCAAGAATGTGCTATTTGATGCCTTCTAGATAAAAGCTATTGCATAGCACGCAGCTTTAAGGCGGAGAATAAACAAGACACAATAAATTATTAAAAGCCAAAGTTGCCATACTAGGCAGGCTTCCCTATCCAAGAAGCTCTATCATTATTAATTTATTAATATAACTTACAACAGAGAGAGAAAAGTGAAACCCAAGGATTTATTGGATTATTTATTATTTACTTTTTATACTTATATATATGTGTACATATATATTTATTCTGGGCCATCCTGAGCTCCTATCTACTTGCCTACCATTCTGGTGGGTAAGGAATACGATTTGTGTTCATGTTTGGTTTCTGTTTTTCAAAAAAATACCATTTGAATCTGTTAAACAGCTATCTTTTTAACTTTTTCTTGCATATACCAGTGGTACAATATGTCCACTCTTTCAAAATAATAAAGAATTGTTTTCTTCTCAGTACTATATGTAAATAATAAACAGCACTGAAGACCTGGGAATTCCATTGCTGATTTCACTGAATTCAAATCTGGCCTTGAATTATTTCCCCCCAAGCTGCAGAAAGCCATGTTTGGATCATTCTCTTAATAAAGTCTGACCTGTTACAAATGTTCCAGCCACAGCTGTAAGAAGACTTGAGCTTTTTCTATAGTGGAAGTTAACTGTGCTCTGATCTGGCCGTTTGTCTTAATGCTCGTCTCATCCACACTCAAGCTCATGAAATGGAAGTTTGTTCAGGTAGTAATAGTCATGTGCCAGTTAGACTCCTTACACAGGCTACCACTCATTACTCTTCCAGAAAAGAATCAAGGGAATGTGCTGCAGCATTCAGGCTGCTTTCACTGCTCTTCCCACAGTCCTGCATGTAGGACAGACAGCTTGGATCACAGCTCGAACAATTGTCCAGGAAAGAACTCTGCATCACCTCAGATTGAAAAATATAACCATAGAATAAACTCTAAACATATACATGGGTATGCATGGAGACAGTGAGGACATCAGGTGTAGTAGTAAAGCACATGGCTTGAGCCTGGATTGCACCTGGGCTTGGCTAGTCTGTGTGTGTGGTCTTAAGGGCCAACCATTCGTATGAATCATGATGCCTAAATCAAGGAAGTTCTTTAAATCAACAGCTAGCACATCAGTATAATTTCTACAGTATTCTCAAACCCCATGTTACTTGTGCCATAGCTTGCTCTGCGATGTTCCATACTCATTCACCAGTCTGTTTCCTGCTCTTTAGTATAACTTATGCTGCCTCCTTTGATGTGCTCATTAGCAGACACAGAACATGCTGAAGTACGAGTTCAAGCAATTGCATTTTTACATGTAAGCAGTCTTTGACATTCCCTGTCTAGCATTTCTGAGGGTTTTTTTTTAAGTGTTTCATTTATCACCAAAATAGCATTGAGAAAATAGGAAATAAAATTTGTACTTTCTGTCTGCTATACCTATGTATTTTCTGTATCTATATATTTTTGACATAGAGGCCTGCAGAGAGAAAAAGATACTTTGTTTTGCCTGCCTTCCATCTTTCAGAAAAACAAGCACCCTTTCTACTACTGTCCATCGCACTCCTAATAGTTTTTCAGACAAAATTCTGCTTTCATGTTTGGAGCTTCTAAGGTTAGAGTTAAGTGAAAGGGATAACTATAAAATGGTTTGGCCAGTTTTAGTAGCTTACTTGGATGAAAGAATTGCACTGAGTACAGTAGAGGTCACAAATCTTTTCTTATCTACCCTTGTAAATTAATCCAATGGCATAACACAACTTAAAAACACGATGATAACAATGAAGGGGATCCCAAATCAAAATCCAAGGTATGAACACTAATTAAAATCAGACTTGTCTCATGAAAAACGTAAGCTCCAAACACTTTAGCTTTCCTAGCTGGTATCAAGCTTTTAACTCAGTAACCTGACCTAAGTTAAAGTTCTGGGTTGTTTTCAAGAGTAGAAGTTTAGCTGCTGCTGCTTTAAGCAGAATGCAGGTGTAAGAACATCTCAATTGATTAATGTGTAATTAATAATACAGAACAAGAACCAGTGTATACAGTTTGCACTTAACGATCATAACTTGTATATAATTCCTATCAAACTTGCACAGTTGGTAAACTAACACTGACTCTCACAATACATAAGATGCCTCGTGGGGTGCAAGTAATGGATTTTGATTGATTTGCTTTCTGGGTAGATTCCATTTGGTCCATAAAATCTCAGACCCTGATGTGTACGATTTCAACTCTCTCTCCCAGTAGTGTACAGGGAAGGTAACACATGGTGTCATGCCATATGCTTGAATACGTTTGCAGCTGAACCATTACTCCTGATGTTTTCCAATCTTTTTTTTTTTTTTTTTGCCTATACCGGTGCCTCGCTTCCCTAGAAATCAGGAGGCTCAGAGTGCACTGCTGACTGATGTGGTGTGGCAGGCTCCGGTGCAGGTGTAAAGAGATGCAAGACCCAGATTATTACTGGGATGCAAATATAAACCTTAATCCTCAGTGTTACCTGTTTCTGAAACACGTTACTTAACATTGTTTTATGTAGTGTTACTTGGCATGTTTCGCATTTATTACTTAGCCTTGTTCTGTATAGCGACTTCACGGGCACATATTCGCGCACGCTGTAAATACGGCATCTTTAACAGACCCATAGCCAGAGGAACAGTTTGGAGGTGATTCTGCGGCGTGCCTTAGTTGTGCCCAGCCGAGTACCGTGAGGTCATTGCGGGTGTGTAACACACGCTGCTGGCAGGCGGGCGCCGGGATGGTCCTGGGGCCGCGGGAGAACGCCTGGTCCCACGAGAGTCGCCCAGGACTGAGCCCCGCGGGCACTCCCGGCGCCGATGCCCGGAGCCGGGGGCAGGTCCAGCCCGCGGGGCGCGGCCGGGGAGCCGCCCTCCGCCCGCCCCCGGCCCCGCCGCCTCCCTCATCCGTCCTCCCATCGCTGCCGTCCCTCCGTGCCTCGCTGCGGGCGCGGCGCAGGGCGGCGATGTGGCGGTGGCGGTATGTGAGCGGCCGGCAGCTGCACGGCTTCCGACACTACAAGGTAAGGGCAGCCCCGGGGCCGGGAGGGAAGGCAGGCGGCGGACGGTCCTCCCCGTGTCGCGTCTCTGGGCTCCGGAGCGCTGCGCTCCGGGCGGCCGGATCCCAGCCCAGCCCCGCTGTGCGTGCGGCCCCGGCCGGCCGGGCCATCCTCGGCCACCGGAGGGTCCGCAGGGCTCCACCTGTGCCCGCAGGGGGATGTCCCGCACCTCCACTTGTGCCCGCCCGCACCTGGCCGGGGCTCGGCTCTGATCCAGTGTGTGTGCCCTGGGCAGGAGCTGGGTGTTCGCAGGGCGGCAGGTCTCGGTGGAGACAGAGTGGACTGGGTTTTGAGTGAGTATCAACGTCCGTAAAAGCTCTGCCCGTTTTAGAGCAGCGTGGTTTTGGAGGTATCAGGTGTTTCTCTAAGAAAGCATGCATTGATGCTGTTTGTCTGGCTCTCTGCAAAGCCTGCAGACACAGGAATGCTCTGGCGTTGAGAAATGAATAAGAAAGCCAAGGGGGAAAAAAAGAAAAACTTACTTTAAATAATTTCAACTAAACCTTGTGTTTGCAAATAACCGGCATGCAGAATTCAAATAAATGGGTGAATCATTAGATATTTCGATTTACCAGTGTTATGTCACAGACTTAGGAGTTACAGGGGATGCAGTACAGGGGATCATCCAGGTTTGCTCTAGTTGAGGTGCAGGTGTCTGAGATGGGCCATGCCACCCTGTTCACACACCCTCACCCCATTCCCTGTGAAAAGCATGGGGGGCATGCCAGCTTCTACCAGCACAACACACAACCTTTTATTTTTTGTTCAGTTTCCCAGAGCAGCCCCTACGCCATGCTCCCCAAGATTCTTGCCTTCTTGTTCTTACCATGTGCCTTCCCAGGCTGGGCTCCAACCAGGGCGCTCAGCTTTTCCTGGTTCCTATCAAGCCTTTCCCTTTCCTGGGCCAGCAGCTCTGCCTGTTCACCTCAGCAGGAATGAAGGTGGAGGAATTGTGGCTTCGAGAGCGTTCTCCAGGTTACTTACTAGGACCTTGTTTTGCACAGCAGCTCATTAAAATGTACCAACCTGTTTGTGTGTCTCCCGTGTGAGTGGGGTAAAACATTCTGCAAGCTGCTTCTGGCCGCTGGGCATGAGTTGCACAGGTCTGTGCTCGAATGGTGAAGTCGCAGTCTTGCCTGAGATCAGGAGGAGGAAAAATAAAAAGCTATTTTTAGCATAAAAGGATGTTGTTAGTTAAGTAACTTTCCTAAATTATTTGAGTTCATAGTACAAATACAAGGAACGCTTGTATTACATTCTTTCTTATCATTCGAATGAAAATAGCTTCAAACAAGTGCAGATGAGGAAGAATCAAAACAACATTCTTTTAAAAACTTGTAATTGTTGTGCCATACTTATGATTTACAGGGGAAATGATTACCAAAAGACAGAATTACATATAAAATCATTTTCTTTGAATATATTGGTTTCTCAAGAGCATTGTAAAGAACCTATGTAGGGTAATTTTCTTAACTGGAAGAATCAGCCAACACACTTGAGAAGTATCTGTTCATCTGTGTTCCAAAAAATATGCTGGTAAGTGCAGGCTTTAGAAAGATGAAATCAAATAGTTTTCTGTTACCTGAGGTGACTTGGGACTGAGATATCTTGGAAATAAATAAATCCAAATGGCACGGGTTACACACAGAGAAGTACAGCTACATGAGTTTGGTGCTGCTGAGCTGGTCAGGTATCTGCACCATTTTCCTGGTGCTCCAGGATGCAGGAGGACCTGGCAGGTGATGGCAGATCTGCCTGTTCCTATATGCTGCTCACAATGGATTAAAGTACTCCAGAAATACAAAAGGAGTACAGCAAGGGGACACTAAACACTACCACAATCTCTTGTCCCTCACCCTCCCATACCTTGGGCTGCTGCCACCACCAAAGCTTTGTTCTCACCACTTCCCAGGCCTGAGATATGCTCTTCAACTTCCTGTTGCCCTCTGGCTGCCATCTCCTCCCCTTCAGCCTAGGGCCTTACTGCATCCTGCTCCTCCAGCTTCCCAGCCCCTCTGCGGAGATTGCTGCTTCCTTTGCTGCCTACTCAACCGGCAGTAAACTCTGATCGCTGGGCCCAGCACGCGTGGATTACCTCTTCTTACGGTCTCCTGGCTATTTCTCTACTGTGTTTCTTGGTGAACCCAGCTCTGGGGTACTGTGGAGGGATACATGAGTTGGCCCTGTGAAGAACCAAGTAGTCTCTGAAAGTATTTGTCAGCGTATATTCAATATTGAGCTAAAACAATGTATTGCATCTGGACTTGAAGCGTGCATAAAAAACTTTAGGTTTAGTGGCATCCATCTCTCTGTTGTATGTCACTGCAGTGTTGTACTTGCAGTAGTATCAGTGGCTTAATATACTCCATACTTTGCACAATTTATCTTCTGAGCATAATGCAGCTTAAAAAAATAAATTGTGTAATCAACTCCTTTTGTAAAGGTAAATCTGGCCTGAAAAAAATGCTGTTGAATTTTCAAAATTTTCACGCAGCTGAATTAATTTCTCTGCCATGAATGCTTCAATTGTATGTCTCAGGCACTGTCTGTCTCCTGTTTGCAGTTGGAGGAGGGCCTTGGCAACAAAACCAGCACAGTTCTTTGCAAAGGGAATGGCAGACCTCTAATGAATGCAAAGGCTTCAGCACCTTTTAGCGCATTAGGTTCATATATATTAGGCTTTTGAAGCAAGTTTTCCCCAATTACCAAGCTTTGGCTTACATTGCAGAGTAAGAAGCACTCAGAAAACGAAAACACATTCTCTTAGGATGAACCTAAACCAGGTGTACTGGGAACAAATACACGAGTACACTCAATACATTCAGTCCATAGTATTATAATGGAACCAGTTTAGTGTGATACCTTCTGAAATCCTTATAGCATGGACATGGGCTCCTCAGGGCTAGCTATTTCACTTTACAAGTCTATTCCCATTGATTCTGTGTGTTAATGAATATTTAGATATTCAGTGTTCCTTTTTCTGCTTAAAAGCGCACTGAGAACAGGTGGAGATGTGACGATGAGACAGTTCAGCCACAGCCCTGAGTATTGCTGCTGTGATATTTCTGTCATCTTCTTGCCTGTGGGGCAGGTGCTGATTTCAGGACAGTTGCGTGCTCAGGTGATTTGCTGCAACTGTACCGCAGAAGATTCTCGTCCCTGGTTTGTGTGCTATTCCCTAGGTCATGGAGCAACACAGCTGAAAACCTACAGCCAACTGGAATTGTAGGGCTTGGATCATGCCGTTCTTATGTTTATATTTTATCAGCATTTTGCGGTTCTAGAAGAGCACCCGTGGAACTACACTGCTACCTTTTTTTCTGCCTGCTTGGGTTTCTGTTGGAGACAAGCTGTTCTGCAACAACCAGGTGATGAGTACAGATGAAAACAGGATTTGGTTCTTTATTTTTATCCTTCTCACCAGAATGCAGTAATGTCAGTGGTGAGCTCGTGTTGCCATTGCCTGTTCTCATCACTTCATTCTTAGGATTTCCCTTGCATATTGGCCGTGAGTCACCTTTTTTTACAGTACCTGTGCACAGAGGTTTTTCAGGCCAGAAAACTTTGATGCTTTATCCTGTTTCAGAATTAAAGAGATCTAAGAACAAACTATAGAGGCTTGACTCAAACAATAGGCCTTGGAAAAGATGATTTAAAAAATCAGATGCAACATTAAAAATTAACATCTAAGGTTCCACGTTTTCATCTTGTTTTGTCCACACTGTTTCTATCCTCTAAACCATTTTTTTAGCGGGTAACTCTGTGTGGATAAGAGGCGTGGTGAGGAGGGGAAAGTAAATGAGTTATAGTTGATTTCATTTCAGTGAGGCATCTGCTACTGTCCCATGTTCTCGTAAGTAAAAGTAAGTAGAGGTAACTAAGATGAAATCATTGTAAAATGGAAACATTTTAAAGAGTTTAAAATATTTAAGAGAATGGAGCATCTTTAAAGAGAATGGAAACATTTAAAGTTCTCTGTCAAAGTAGGAGGTTCTGTCAAGTGGGATTCTACCTACAGAGCTGTGTCTCTGTCCCAACTCCATTGCTGTTCAATACTTTCAATTAAGTAACAGAAGGGAGAATATTGTGAAATTTTCTGTATACTAAAGCATTTTGAAGAATAGGCTTCTGATTTAAAATATACTTGGAAAGGGGATATAATGGCCAGAAATCAATATGAAGAAATTCAGTAAACAAGGTACAGCACTTAGGGGAAAGAAAATCAACATTTAGGACATAAAATAAGAGACAACAGACTGCAGGAAATATACTAGGGGATCAGAGTGTTGACAGCATTGTGGCTATTATAATAAAGAGAAAAAACTTCTTAAGTTGTAAGTGCCATAAATACCTCAAAGGGTTACGTTTACTCCTGTAGCTGATGTACTGATCAGGTATCAGCTGGAATAATGTGTCCTGCCTGTCTTGGCCCACAATTTACAGTCCTCAGAATGGCATTATGAATACTAAGAGGCTTAGAAAAGATGAACTGTGAGAAACAGACTGAGTACAGTGGGAGTAATAGCCTAGCAGCCAGTTGGTCTTCATGAATGCCCTTTTAAAGAAAGACAATACGTGAGTTTTGGCTGCACAAAGAGAAATTTAAGGCCTCTGCTATGTCAGTCTTGTGTTGATAAGGCCTGCTGGACCAGGTACTAAAGGGGATTGGGCAATCATTTTATCAGTCTTAAGAAATGGCTTGATTTCTCTGAGGCAAGATAACAATCTAGTGTTGAGTATTAATAAACTGTTGCTGGCATCTTTTAAAGAAAGTTTTGGATAATGTATTTTCTTTTAGTGTGCTGACATGGTTGTTTCTTGCAAGCAATGGGGTCATTACCTCATGGAAACTTGATCTGCATCCTTAATGTATACTGAACGTGATCCTGCATTAGGTGAATGCGCTGGGCTAGAAGATTTCTCAAATTACATCCCAGCCCTCATTTTGGAGGGTTAGAGAAACAAGATCAGATGTATGATGATCACATTTCAAGGTCTGACTCTTTCTCTTATACTGACTTATACCAGAAGAGCAAAGTATGTTGAGTATAATCTAGTGAATTAGTGTCTGGAAGTTCAGGATCCACCCAGAAACAAGACTGGATTTCTGTGAAGTCTATGCTTTTCCAAGGCTACAAGTGTAACTATGAGATTTAGAAAAATCATGGGTTCTGCTCACCTTAATTGAACAGTAGTTTTGCTTTCGACTCTGGGAACACAAGGAGCTTAAATGATTTTGAAAATTTAGGATAGGAGACTTTCATTTGAATGCTTATCTGGAACTTCTTAGGAGACATTCAGTAATGCTCATGCAATAATGCTCATTGCATGTGGACAATGTTATATATGTTAAGTACTTTTGTTACATGTTTATTATATAGTGTTTTTCCACATAGCATTTTTAGATTTTTTCACTCATTTTTAATTCCAAATATTATCTGAAAGCAGTTATCAGTTGTGTCTGCTGTAGTTAGATTTTTCAAACCACTGCAGTTTAATTAAGTCCTTGAATATTTGAGGCAGTGAAAACTGACGCCGTCCGGCTTTAATAAAACCGTGAGTCAACAGCCCACTGTTCTACAAATAAAATCTTGCAGTCTTCATGTTACTTTGATGGTTTGGAAGACTGAGGCTGTAATTAATGTTGTTGAACGGTATGTGAAATAAACCAAACAATTCATTACTCTTACATTATCTGTCACTGCATTCATGTGTCGAAGAACCGCGGTCCAACTGAATATGTAATTCTGAAAGACAATCTTCATGCACGCATTACCTCTTTTCCCTCATCCTGTTGTAATTGTAGCTGATGTAATGTAGCATTTCAGGAGTTCTGTAATCATTATCTTCCTTCTACGTATCATATGCTAATGAACCAACAACTTAATGAAATCACATCACTGAGATGCTGCATTTGATATTACTTGCTGCAGGACTTTTTTCCCAATGATGGGAAATTGTACATGGTTTTGAGTGCAATATTACGCCCATGAATTTACAAAGGTTCGTTAGATCACTTTTGGGACAAATATGCTCAATATAAAGAGTTGTATGCCTTGTTGAATCTCATAAAAGTGCAAATACCAACCGCATAGTCTCATTTTATTGCTTTATCAAGAGATGTTAGTGTTCTGAAATGCTTATTGGATTTTTATGTGTAGAATATGCATGTGATGCCTTGTCGGGGTTACCTAAAAACAGAGGCTAGACAAAATTAAGAGAATAAAAGAGGTATTTATTGAAGGGTCTTCAATAAATGTACACTACGAGTACAGAGCCCTAGGGCTACACCCAAAATAGATGACGGGTCACAGGTTTTTTACACTTTTATGAGTTTGGTCCATTTGCATATCAGGGTTAAGTCTCCAGTTACAATTTCAGGTAAGGATGTCATTACCCCAAGTTTGTTCCTGCTTTTTAGAGACTTTGTTTACATATTTCAGGACCTGGGACAACAAGGTGTCCTTGAAGTCCAGGCCTAGAAAGGATTTCTTATGTCTAACCAGAATGGGAGAACAGTAGCTAAGAGGCTATATGGAGTTTTATTTACATGCTAAAGCAGTACATGATCTGAAAAACATAAAAGCTAAATCCTAAGGCCTCGCATGTATACATATATATTTTTGTTTATTCATCTGTGTTTTAGTAGAAGACTAATTGCAAAGATGTATCTGTGATTTGGATGTGGATTGTTTGCTATAAATCTAGGGGAACCCGTCTTCTAAGGCTTGTTTTATAGAGGGAGGGATCTTTCTCTGAAGTATTCCCTCTCTTGTGCATCAGGATAAACAAGGGTTTAGTGTATGTGCAACAGAACCCCTGTTTAGCATCTCTTATGAAAACTACAACATGCTTTTAATGTCTTCCTCTTTGGGCCTGAAGTGGTTTCTTTGGGTTCCCTGGGGATTTAGGTACACATTCTGGCAGAGCTCCAGCTGGATAGGTACTTGGTCTACTGTAAAGGGCTGCTAACACATATGTGTTTGTACACGCAGAAATAGGTGTAGCACAAAATCCTGCTGTTGTTTCCTTTTACCAAGTGTAGAAGACCAGTCTGCATGAAAAACCCCCATAAAAATCAACTTCCTTGCTATGTTAGAGCTTCTTTGAATAGCGAGTTAAGGATCAGTTGTGCAGGTCCTTTAGAGTGTGCAGGTTTTGGTTTTAGCAGGATTTATAATTTTACCGATCTGAGTCAACCTCTATCTTTGTCCCTTTGCAGCAGTACGCATGCAGCTGTCTTCTATTATCCCTTGCTCAATATTTAATCACGTTTCTATGTTATTTTTAATTATTTTGGCTTTGCTGTTAAGTGCTTGAATGTGTCCCACTAAACAAAGCCTTTTCCTGAAGACAAATTAGGCAGCATCCTTAATAAAACTACTATTAGTTGAAAAGTGGTTGCTGACTTCCAATCTTACTGACTGTCCCCCTCTCCCTGATCTGGATAAAGCCCTTGGTTTTGAGCTCCTGGCTGAGCCTACATTGAGAAGGAGACCTGCTGATGTCCCCATTCCCTGGCCGGAATGACTTTGTGATCCAAACCCATGGTTCTGTGATCCTAAGGCAATGACACTGCTCTGCAAGCACAGATGTGTGGGATGTGCCACCAGCAGGCATGAGTCCCCTAAGAGTAGCCTGTCCCGACCCACAGCTCTGTGTGCCCATGACCTCATGCACATGGGTCCATACGTACTTCATTAAGGGAAAGGATGTGGCGTGTGACTCCATCTGTGTGTCAGGATTCCTGGTAATGAGGAGGTGAATGATAAATATACCTTTGCAACAAAACAGCCCCAGGACAGCAGTTTGTGTAATAACACCTTCCTGATAATTTAGTAATACCAGCCAGAATTGTTGAATTGCACAAACCATGACATTTGAGTATTTATGAGGAATAGTATCAGGTGGAAGGAAAATCTAGCTGTATTTCCTAGCTGTAGGGTGCACAGGCTAATGGAACTGGAGGGGGCAAAGTGAGAGGGGAGAGAAGAGCTCAGGAGCCCAACTTGGGCAGCCTCTTCCTTCACACTGCAGCTGCATCCAGCCCTAGCATGGGCTTATAACTCCTGGACTTAGAAATTGATGACCTAATTAAAAAAAAAAAAAAAAGAAAAAAAAAGGATGGGGGAAATGCAGGATAGTCCAAACTATTTAAGCAGTAGGAGGTAGAAAGTCCAGGCCATTATTTATGAATAATTAATTAAATGATGATATAATGTAAAGCAACTCTATTATTAGAAATAACAGGACTATGTTTCGGAATACATCAGCACTTAAACTCCTGAACATATTTGGCATCCACAGTGTTGTGGAGCTCTGTTGTTTATAGCATACTTTTCTTTCTTTCCTTTGTGAAACTTTTGTTAAAATCCTAGACTGTGTCCCATAACAACTACAAACCTGTAAAAACATGTATAAAGTAGAATTAAACTCCACATGTTTAATGTATTCTAGGAATTGGAAAGGTTGATGGAAAATTGTTACCAGATGTGCCAGTATTTCAGTATTTTCTTTAATTTTTGTGTGGTTCCTGAAATGTAATGTATCGCAGAAGCCAGTTTCATGTTGCGCAAGACATTGCCCAGAAGGGTGATTTCCCACTGAGCTCTCTTAAATAGTGACTGGTTCATGCCCTGGATTTGGAGGGTCATTTTGCAGCTTTCAAAACCACAAGAAAACCTCATCTTGTGCAAAAGAGAGTACACTGTCATGCCTCCCATCCCCTTGTCTGTCATTTACAAAACGCAGGTGTGGTGAATGTAAATGACTGAATGGCACAGTACGGTGCTACCTGGGACAAGATGATATAAGTACAGGAAAGGAATAGTCTGTTAGTATAAAGAGCAGCTGGAGTTGAAATAACTATATAATGTAGTTATGCAACTACATTTCTTGCAGCTTGCTTTCTCTCCTGACTTTGAAGTTTATGTAGACATGCTTTATATTTTTCTCTTAATCGTAGTCATTCCAAAATTATATTCTTGTGATGCCTCCACAGTGCAAAGCTGGAGAGGGCTAGGGAGTCCAGTGAAGATCCAGTGTCTGCTCTCATTAATGGTTAGCTCACTGCCTGTTTGGGTTTTATTTGTTTGTTTTCTTTAAAGTCTTTCCAAGGCAATAGCTAGGCTTTGATTTGGAAGTAGTCTATTCTGCACATCATTTTTTTGGTTTCACCATCCTTCAGCACTCTTCCAACATGGGCATTTGGGTTTTTGAACATGCACAGCAAACGGGGCTCACTTTCATGCTCTGAAAGTGCCATATTGCTGGGTTACAGTGTAGTCTCCAGATTGTTTCAGACACTTTGAACTTAAATATACTGAATGCTAATGATGTGTTGGGTGTGTGGGGCCAGATGATGAGGCTCAACACCCCTCCAGCAGATGCTGTGCCATGTGGATGTGACCAGTTTGCAATAATGGGGAGTATTTCTAAGCTGTGTGGATGTGAGCCAGAGGTACCATTTGTCTTGTATTTAGCAGAGCAGACCTTGATCACTGTGAGTGCTTTTGCCCCTTGGTGTTTGGCTCTGCTCTGTCACCGCAGAACTGTTGTCTTTCTTCTGTGTAGCCAAACCTTTGCTTTTGCTCATTTTTCTTTCGCTCATTTTTCTGTTACTTTTCTTAACTGTTTATCCCTTTTTCCCCCCTCCTCCTTAATCTTGTTTCCTTTCCCCTTTAACATAGGTGACCAGCACAAACTTGATGCTGTGCTGGATCCCCTGGATGGAAATTAAGATGCAGGAACACAAAGTAAAAGCACATCTCACGTGTGCTGCAGAGTCACCATGTATGTGTGCGAGTGTCTGGTGTCTGTATTCTCCTTGCTAGCTCTGCTAGAAGCCATTAACACTGAGAGAGAAAGCAGATGGCTTTCAAGGAGATATTAGCTATTAAATAAAACCAGAAGAAGCATTTTTAAATTTGGGAGTAAGATGGAGTCAATGCCATTTTTCCTATTCCCTCACTACTGCCGTTCCCTCCCAAGTGTTACAACTTCTTTTAAAAATGATTTAGAGAAGCTTTCTGATTATTCCAAGCCCTTCTTCTTTGTATAAGGACAATCAATCCCTTTTCCAGGGCAGAAAGTGTTTGCAGAGAAGTGCTTTGTACTTTTATGAGCCTTACACTTAAAAACCTCCAACAGGCTTATCCTCTCCACTTCTGTCTTTTAGTATAAGTGCCCTGAAAATGACAGAATTACACAATAGCGAATGGCAGTGCTTTTTTTTAGTCAGGTTCAGTGGACTCTTGCATTCATGTTCATTGATCATAATATGAGCATGTTACTCAGTACTTTGCTTTTCTGAGCAGCCATGAACATTAAACTCCTGAGGATTTCATGGCCTTGAGGTTAGTAGCTTCTTGGGAGCAGAACAAGGCAGATTATTAAACTGTATAGCAGACTGTATTTGTCAAGTTTTATTTTTTGTCATGACTGAAAACTATTTTTCCATGGGTGTTTTCTTTGGTCTAGCTAAAACAAATTATTGTTGAGGGAAGAGCAAATTTCCATTTTTCTGCACATCTGCTGAATGTTCCTTCTCCACCCAGAGAACCATGGTTCAGCCACAGAAGTATCTAGAAGTAACATCTGATGTTACCAGAATGAATCAACAGGATGAAGTGTGATGGGTCTTGCAATGTCTTTAGGTGACAAAAGCTGGCTTGTTTGATCTGTTTGATCTGTTTTGATTTTTGATGCTTGACTTTGGAAACTGTCAGGCAAACCAAAAGCTGACTGTGTCTCATGTTTGTGTCTATTGTGTAGAGATATGCTGGAAAGCTACATAATCTCTCATATTTTCCATTTAAGAAAACATAAAAATAATATAATACCTATATAGTATATTTTCTCTATAAGAAAACAATTTCAAAGAAATGAGACTGATTTTCCTTTTTCTTCTTCAAAGAGAAAGCAATAGTTCTGAACAGCCAGTGAATATTTTGGGTAGAAAGCCTCATTTTACTGTTATTGTTTAACTAGCATTTTCTGCTTTTGTTCATGACTTTGACTTGGGGGTGAGGGAAGAAAGAGAATGCCAAAGTAGAAGCAAGGGTAAAACTCACTTATTTTGACCTTTGCACATTCTTATCAAGATATGGCTGAATTCATTGAATTTGCTGGTCAGCAAATTGTCCTGTATCTCACATGGTCTTTGAATACCAGCTGGGGTAAGGAAACTTTGGGCAGACTCCCGATTACCCGGAACCTCAAAAGTCGTAATGGATATTTTGAATTTTCTTCATTTTCACAGGATTTCCATAGTTCTCATGTGAATTAAGTGCTAGCCAGCTGGCCTATTGGCATAGGTATTGTATGGCTTGGTATTACTGTTAATTTTGACATAAAATAAGCAAAGCCCACAGGTTTTGGTAATTCACATGCAAGCTGGACTATCAAAAGATCAAACAGTTGTAATAATCAATGTTTGAAAGATAGATGCAGCATCTGGACCTGCAAATACATACAGAATAATGAAAACTTTAGTTTTACCTGCAAATTCATTTTTTTCTGAGGTAATGTATTTAAGAATTCTAATATATATTCTGGTGGAAAATCCATTGATGACAAAATTGCATCGGGTTTTAAGTAATATGGGTGGCAATAGCAGAGAAAAATGACATACTAATGTGAATACTAATACTTTCAGTATTTTTAGAAAAATAAAGATCAGTGATGTACACTTCATTAAACTGTACATTTTATTCCCTTTGGAAATTTAGGCAGCCTGGTCTGACCAGTTGCTGCTAGGTGATTTTTTTTTTTATATTTGTCAGTATGTATTTACAGTGTAAAGCTGTGTTATAATAATTTTATGAGATGCTATGTTTATGATCTGTGATTTAAACTTGAACACGTGAAATTACTATGTGAATGCTTTGTTTTGTCCAGAAGGTAATTAAAACATATCCTGAGTTTAAGACAAGTGTTTAGGTTGCTTTAATAATTAATCACTTGAAACAGGCACTTCCAGAGTGCAGGCTCCTCCAAGGAGTAGTTGGCCATGAGAAGTCAGTAAATTAACTATATATATGGAGAGACAATTAACTGTTAGCTGAAGTTGTGTGAAAGGAAAGACTCTTCGTCATCAGCTCTTCTGCAAGTGAACAACTTTGTCAAACTGTGCTCTAACACATCCCTATCTTATTCCCATTTTCTGCACACAATGTTTGGACAGTGCTATATATAGATATATCTGAATCTTTGTGAGTCATATGCATCATCCTAACAATGTTAAGCCATATATGCACTTTCAAAGTCCAAGAATTTCTGAAATAATTACATGTACCACCCCAATGATGGATAACTTTTTCCAATGCCTACCTGCCAGGGCTCAAGTACATGGTTTTGAGTGGTACTATCAATTATGATTGTTCTTCCTCAGATTATTCTCTGTTCTGCTGTCTCAAGGCAGGATAAAACTTGATACTGTCCTCTGAGAAAAAAGCAGACAACAGCAATTCAGGGTGGCCTTGGATTTCTAAAATATTTTGTTTGCAAAAGATACGGATATGTACTCACTGGAATTTATAAAACACATATATTTATATATATTTTAAGTCTATCTAATAGAGAACTTTTATTGTGATAATGAATTGTGCTATTTTAGAGCTCATTTTTGTAATAACATTGCCTTACATGAATTAGCATAGTGCAAATGCAACTGTGTTACTATGACAAAAGCTGTGTATCTCTGAAAGATAATATTCCACCTACAAACACATTCCATATTTACTATCTATCCTACATACTAGCAATGAACTGGTGCTCAGACTGTGCATTACTGGTAGTGCAAATAAAGGTGTTAATCCAAAATAGGGTAGAAATGCAGAATCTCACAGGGTTGTAAAATTAATAAGAATTTAAAAGTAAAATATGGCTGCAGAGCTGTTTGCCATTTCACAAGCCTAAACCTTTGTGTTAATACATAGAGTTGCTAGCAAGGTAATTGTAAACCAGGCCAGTGCTTTTAAATTAAATAAAACCTGTATGATTCAGAATAAAATAAATTTACACCAGTCTCACTGTGTGCTCTTAGATGCTGAAGGATATGTAGTGCTGGAAAAATAGCCATTGTTCAGTGCTTTGTTTAACATGCCTGCTTTTTCCTCACAGTACTGTGCTGTGGATACAAATCCTTTATCTGTGTATATTATGCAGCCCATCTGGAATAAAATTATTAAGGTAAGAATTCTATTTAATAAAAACTTAACATGTTAATGTAAGAATTTGTTTTAAATATAGCATGTATTTTCAATTAAAAATACATATTGATTAATAAAGCTGAAATGAAGATATCTGATAAAAGAAGACAAATGTTGCAGGATATATAGCTGTGTTTAAGGTGTCTTGTTTTGAGATTATTTTTTTTTAGAAATAAAGGGCTTGTTTCTTTTTTTCTGATTGCTGTAGAAAAGGCATCCATTTCTTTTTTACATCTTTCATTATTACATCTTTCATTAAACAGCTTTGCAGACATGGATGGTTTTACTTAGTACAGATTATTTTTGTGCAGCATATGCTGCCTAACAACAGTGTGGCTTTCTCTCTGTGCTGTGCATATGATTTTATGCAAGCACTGTCTCATTTTCTCCCAAGGGGACTTGCTTGAGGGAGCCAGGCGTTCCTCTAAGAAGCTGAAAATGAGAGTGGTTACCATGATCACCATAAGGATTGGAAGATGCCATATCTTGAATGCATTAAAAGCTGCAGTTTTTAAAAATAAAGTACTCACAGTTAGTTATGCTGTTGTTGGCAAAAAAAAAAGGCAAAAAAAAAGCTATATCTCAAATAAATGTGAACTTTATTGATCTCCAAGGAAGCAATGACTTCTGTGTCTGCCTCCTTACAGGAAGTGTTTAGATTGGAGCAGACTTGAAAAGAAACCTTTGTACAAACAAAAAAGGATGTATGTGGTCAGAGTGCTGTTGGATCTGCCATCTTTGGGTGCTATAATTCAGGTGTTGCTTATTCTTGATATGGCAGGAAAATCATAATCTCTAATTCATAATCTCAAAGTAATTTAATGAAAAGTGTTCATATGACCCAGCTGAAGAATTAAAAAACAACCTGAACATGGGATGAGAAAAAAGCAATTCAAAGATGTGACACTGAATGCAGTAATTAAATTCAGAGACTTTGTTTTTATTCCCATCGTAATATTGAGGAAAATAGTGATGCAGAAAAGCCCCTCCAGCACTCTGGCACGGGAGATGAGTAGAAGCTTTACTGTGTGCTTGCCCTTTGGTTTAGGAGATGGGTGGATATTCATCGACTATCAGATTGAAGGGGGAGCGTTGTCAGTGCAAAACTTCCTTTGGAGATAAGTTCTTCTAATGGTTGCAGCATTTTACCAGAAGAAAAGCAACATTTTTGAATGTCCCCGTGTAGCTTAGGGTGATAGGTCCTATAAAAAATGTGACCTCTTTAGATTTTTTAAAATCTCATGGAGTTTTAGGTGAGCATGATTTAGTTCTCTTCTTGCTGGAGGAGAACCCAAACCAGAGCAAAGAACCTAAAACCTATTTCAACAATCTGCGTGCAGAACCAAAGACTGAAGTGGGTGCTGTCTGTACTGTGCCATTTGGTTTGGTTTGAATCCTGAAGATACAGCAATGAATGTTCTGCTTTGCCTTCTGGTGCAAGAGGGTTACAAAATACTTAGCAGTGATGTGTCACAAGGATTTAAAGGGAAATTATATTTATCTCAGCTTTTGTAAAAGTAGTCATTCTAACATTGAAAGATACTGCCATGTAGAATCAGAGTCCTGCAGAGGAGCTGGCAGTGCACAGCTGCAGAGGGAAAAGCAGTACGTAACTGAGATTGCAGTAGAGTCTACGTTGCTCCTAGAAATAAAAATGAGAACTGCGAGAGCACCAAAATTATTGGCCAGAATATAACTGTTTGTAAAATATCAGTTGGAATGCAAGTTGCTATAATGGTTTGTTCTTGAACAGTGCATTGCAATAGGGAGATTGGGATAATTGTTAAAGATTTTTAAAATAATTTTTTGCATATACTATGTTCATTCAAAATTGGGCTGTACCAATGTGCATCTTGATGATGTGGAGAAGTTCCTTCACTCTGTTTAGACATGCTGATGCATCCATTTTCAGATGTGAATCAATTATCTTTTAGTTTCCAAACTGCTGAAAATAAAAATTCCACCTGGACTACTTTTACCAGGTTCTAGAGGAGTTAAAAAAAAAGCAACCTTAAATTCACTGAGCCAAGCAAAAGAAAAAAAAAAAATCTGTGAGAACAATGGCTTGGGATTTGGGTCCTGCCTTTCATATGTCCTAATGGCAACACAATTTTCTCTATATTCCATGACACAGAATTCATTGAAAGACATGTTACAAGACCTTACCATTCATTGTAAAGTGTATTTCCTATGTTTTAAGAAATTAAGAGGAGCTTGAAATTAAAGATGTGTGAATTTGTGGGCTGAAAACATATTGTCATAACCCAGCTCATTTATCTGTGGTGGGGATGCTGGACAATGAGAACAAAAGGAAGAAATCCCACTGGAATACTCAGGTGTATGCCAACTTCACTGAAATCAAATAAACTCCCTCTGTTGCCTTTATGAACTTCGATTTTTTCACTAGAATTGGGCAAGAGCAGAATTTTAGTAGTCTCAAGTGACTTAGTGAAGTTTGAACAGAGCTTTATGTAAATGGTACTCTACCATTTATTATCCAAATAGTTGCTATATTAAAGCATTTGCTGTTTGTATTAAGGCTTTTAGAACAAATGGTTGTAGACCCAGAGAAACAGAAATCAGTTAATACTTTGTGGAACTAAGAGTTTTTTAAAAGGTTCGAGCACACAAGGGTTTTGCCAGAGAGCAGATGTGATTCTCCGCATGGCACCTCCAGTTGTATTAATCACGTAGCACATTGATGTATTAGACCTCTACTGTCTGTTAATTAGATAATAAAGATTGCAGCTCATCCTTCCATAGCATACTAATAAATTCAGGCTGTATTTTTCCAAGGTGTGTAAGAAGTTAATCTTGAACACCCTGTGATTTTCTAATTATGAAATAGGGTGATGGTAATGTAATGCCAACCAAAAGGATAAGGGGCATTAAATATAACAAAAGGGATTTTGCAACTGGAGTACTTTCCAAATACCTAGACAGATTAGGTTCAGTAAGGATCAAAAGAACATGCTTAAGGGTTTAACTGCAGGAGAGTCTGTTTTCCTGAGGACAGAACTCCTGAAACTGTTTTTCATGGTGTGTCTGTTAGCCAAAGGGATTGCAACTATAACAACATCATTTGAAGTTTCCTTCTTAAAATACACAGTGTTAGCAAGAAAGTGGGTTAAAATAACTTCTTCATGTTTGCACCATGTAAGCATAAATTATTTCCTGTAATAACTTAATAATGACATTGTGACTGTTTGGAATGATGAGCCTAATTAGAAAGCAGACGTTTGTGGTGCCCCACTTGATTTAATAGTCAACAATTCTTATGAATCGTCCAGGAAAAGGCAGTCAGTTTAAAACGATACATTGGGTGGCATCTGTTTATCCATGTAAACATTTCATCCACGGTGTCTTAAAGCACTATTTTGATCTATGATTTAGATTAAAAGAGACAAATCTAGAATTTTTTCAGCATCTGTGCTTCTTATTTCATGTAAGGTCAGAGACACCAGATAAATCCCCAGCAGGAGATTCATCTTCTGCATCCTCAGGTAGCAAAACTGGGAGCTGTGCGGCTATCGCTTCATGCTGAGCATGCAGTCAGTGTAAGAAAAGGGGACCGTGCAGTAAAGGATTCCTCCTTAAATGCTCTCCAAAAGGAACTTCAGGGGACATTTGCTGTCCCTTTTTTTAGAGGTTTAGATTTGCCCTTTTGAACACTCAGAATGATAGATATGTTATATTTTTTAAATTATAGCTGTATACATTCCATGGTGTATGTTAAATACTATGAGAGCTGACATGCAGCGTTTTAAAATTAGTGATAAAGTCCTGCTGATAAGGAAAGCAACTATCAGATATAATAGTTTTCCCAATGTTATTACAGAAAACATCTAAGAAACATAGTGGAAAAGTGTTCAGGAATTTTAATCTGATTTTTGAAAGTGTACACTTAGTCTGTACACCATCAGTTGCACAATTTCTCCTGAATAACTACTGTTAGTATCAGAAACTGACTTGATTTTCTTTAATATTGTCTTGTAGTATTTTATAGTGTTCTAGTACTTTATATCCATTTTGAGTCCTTAGACACTTCGAATAATTTAAGTCCTCCACTATTTTTGTGTTTTAAATATATTGATAATGTGTTTGAGTGATGGTAATGGTTGATACTTAGTATTTCTGCAAATGTATTCTGTCTAAAAATCATGTAGAAAGCTGTGTATGCTATTTCAAAAAATATTTTGGAGAAACTATGTTACTTGGGAAGATTGTTGCCAAAAGGGATTCCTGTTGCAGTGTAAGGAGCAACTTAAAACCACAGGGAATGAATACCTGAGAATGGTTACTGGGACAAAGAGGTTTAGGTGAAGGCAGAGAGTCCTTTTCAGCATGCTACAAAGTAAAATGAATTAATGGAGTGTTTATAATTGATGAGTAAATAGGCAGACCCTGTCAGAAAGTTCCTATCTAGAGAAGTAGGGAGATGCTTGTAACAGGGCGATCTTCTGAATCTAAAAGTGTAATGCACTCAGGGTCTGATTTTTGTTGATATTTTGAGTCAGAAAATATTCACATACTTTGGAAGAAGAACTTTCCTTGTTATAGTGTGGGAACAGAATACTTAAAAAACCTGCCACGTGGATGCTGAATTACCACACTGGGGTGCTGCAGTCTTCTTTCAGTTCTGATACAGCCGATCACAAAAGGCTTTCCTTGTTGGCTGGGTAAATAAGGATAACATACAATCCAGGGAATACAATGTTTTCAAATGTCATTCTTACTGCAGTCACAAAAATTAGGCAAAAGGATTGCATCTGAAAATAAATTTCAGAAATTAAAACTGTATTTTAATTTGAAAATGGGGAAATATACACAAATCTGAACATTGCTGATGCCATACAGGCTTCTCTCCTGATATAAAAGATTTAATTAAAATAAGATGTACAACTTGAAATACAGTTTTTCTGAATTTTTTTCCCTTTGTTTTTTAACAGATAGTGCCTTTGTGGATTGCTCCCAACCTGTTAACATTCTCTGGATTTGTCATGATTTTATTTAATTATTTTCTAATATCTTTTTATGACTGGGACTACACTGCCTCAGGTAAATTTCTTCACATTGTAATTTTTCAGAATTAATGAACTGCTTATACTTCTGGATGTTACAGGGAGGTATCAGACACTCAAATCTTCCATTTATTCCCTTAATGAGGCTCCTTATATGTGCATATAGAAGAATCTACCTCATACATAGCATTATAAATTTAGATGATTTTATTGAAAAAAATATTATTTAATTTTATCCCTAAAATGGGTTTCAGCGTATGCTGCTTGAAGTCTCTGATAAGATCTCGTTTTATTTAAAGTTTATTCCAGGGTTTAAATACACAGCCAAAATCCACCTGAATATTCTTCATAACATTTTCATTGATTTCATGTTTCTTAATAACTAAACTGATGCCTGAATGAGTTAACTTCCCTTTCATTACTCCACACATACACACCCCCTATTCAAGACTACTTCTAGACAGAAGCATAGTTTCTAAATAAATGTCTCTTCAAATTATGACTTCCGAAGTCTGAGTCCATGTTCGCTCCTCATTGTAGACTAAGTCAGAAGTTTTTTGGACCTGACTGCTCCTGAGTGTAGGGCATGTTCAGTTTGGGCTTCTCAGACCAGCTGTTGGAGCCCACAGAAAGTAGTAAGAATCTTCCAGGTGATTCATATGTAAAATATATACAGATAAAGGGCTTTGATTTTTTTTAAACTAGGCAATTCAGTGAAGAGAACACTTTTATTTCCTGAAACAACTATATTTAGCTGCCTTTCATTTTTTTATGCCTGTGGTTAGCTTCAGGATGTACCCTTTGGTGTGGGCTGTTTGTACATTTGTCATAGCAATTCTAGAGGCAGGGATACTTGTTAGCAGTTTTGGTTCAAAAGTTATGTTTTGAGGACCAGCTTGTTAAAATAGTTGTCTGGCCTCCTTCTTAAACACTTGGGGTTTTTTATCAATGCAGATGGTGGTTACTCAGTCCTGTAATAAAAGAACATCCAGAACAGTTCTTTTTAATGGTATGATGTTATCTCGACAAATTCTCAGTAGATATACATAGAGCTTGAAGACATTTGAAATGGTGATTAAATCTTCTGGAGTTGAGACCTGTATGAGTAGTTTGCAAGCTCTTCCTGAGTCCACATGAGACCAGTACCCATCATTTCTCCATTGATGGAAATCTTTCATGCAACCTAAAGAGCGTTTTGAGTATCATATATGAATCCTATACCTAGGATCAGAAATAAAAGACCTAATTTCCTGGACAGTTGGTTTTCATTCTACAGTTTGCAGATTTGCAGCTAGGAGTCAGGAATTGTCATAGTTTCTTTCAGAATGGGGAGATGAGGCACTGAGAAAAAGGTAGTCAGGGCACTGCTTTAGGTGCTGGCATCTCCTGGCATCATTCAGGCAAGGACACACCTCTGTATGCAGGAATTCCCTGTATTTGGTGCCAAATGACAGAAACCTGAGAGAACATTGCATTTACAGTTGTTTAGTGTTGATGTAGTATTGGGTGATGTTTAAGTTAAATGGAACACTCTTTGGAAAAAGGATCGATTTCCTTAAAAGAGCAACAAAAACCTTGGATTACTGCTATCAGCAGAACAAGAACAGAACCCAGGCCTCTGTCCAATTCAGCTATCTTTTCCTTTTTCTCAAGGGAAAAAAAAGGGTGCTAATATTTCTGCTAGCCTAAGGACAAAAACTTCCTGTTCAGATCTGTGTGGTAAAAGTGCTACACAAACCTGAGACTGGCACTAATAATCATGTTTGGAATTTTTTTTTTCCCCTCTATATATTACATGAACATTAACTAATTTTTCAATGGATAGTCTTCCCATGACCTATGAAAATTTTTGCCTAGTTACTATCATTGTTTTGTGCAGTACTAGAGTCATTTCAGGACCCAAAAACCTCACCATTACCTTTTGTCCTTTACGGTGTAAACACATTCAAGCCTGCTCAGTGCTTCTTTGATAGAGCTCACCGATGCCTGAAGGTCAGACCCCAGCATTTCAATCTGTTTGATGCAGTGGGTTAATCACTGGCAGTCCGTTTGTATGTATGTGCGTATCTTGGTGGATTTCTTTGATGTTAACCCCTGTTACACTGACTCACTACCCCCTCACTGTTTTTCAGGTACCAGTCCTGGACTTGTTCCCACCTGGGTGTGGCTGTTCAGTGCTTTTACCACCTTTTGTGCTTACGCTTTAGGTAATGTACAGTGAAATAATTTGCATGTCTGACATTTTCATGTAGTTTTATCTTCAAATTCACTAGTGATGATTCTGAGATTAAGAGGCATTGTGGATAAATTACTGATCTCTTTCCAAAACAGTTCTCTTAGTTTAAAAAAAAAAAGCAAAAAAAACCCCCAAACCACAACACAAAAAAAAACATTCATAAGACTTAAAGAAACCCTCCAAACAGCATATTAAGTACTATATTAGAGGTTCTATTACAGTAACTCTTATCCGTCTTATCCGTCTTCAAATTATTTTAGAGGAACAATGGAAATCATTATATAGCAGCAGTCTAGTGCCAATCCCCCTGCCATAGTCAGGGACACCTTCCACTAGATCAGGTTTCTCAGAGCCCCATCCAGCCTGGCCTTAAATACTTCCAGGGATGGAACATTCCCAACTTCTCCAGGCAACCCCACCCAGTGCCTCACCATCCTCACAGTAAAGATTTTCTTGCTAATACCTAATCTAACCCTACCTTCTTTCAGTTTAAATTCATTCCCTATATGTCCTTGGAAAAAGTCCCTCTCCAGCTCTCTTGTAGCTCCCTTTACCTACTGGAAGGCTGCTCTAAGGTCTCCCTGTAGCTTTCTCTTGTCCGTGCTGAACACCTCCAACTCTCTCAGCCTGTCTTCATAGGAGAGTCACTGCTGTTTGGTTTCATAAAAATCTTTGTCCCTTGATGATGACATTCTGAGAAGCTCCCTGACACCAGCATTAGCAGAGGGTGCTTTCAAAGATAGGAAAAATAAAGGACAAAGCAGAAAAAAAGGGAATTGTTAGGCGCTTCGGTGCTTAAAGTGTTTGTCAGGAGAGATGGTGATGACAGGCCTGAGCTTCTTATGGAAATAAATTTTTTTTTTTTTCTTTCCCCTTGCTGTTTTTCTCCTGTAACACCTACACCTCAATTTCATATTCCATTTTTACTGCTTTATACCGTGCTGTGACTGTATTTTTAGGTGCATTGCACCTTGCTGTGCAGTGGTGTGAAGACATTGACCTGAAATGATGCTGACCTGGGAGTGAGATCCCTGTTAGCGTGGCTTTTTCGCTTTCTCTTCCAAAGCTCTCTCGTTCCAAACTAGTCTTTCCACAACATGGTGCAACAGAGTTATTTTTTGGGAAGACTCAAGGTAGCATATTTAAAGGGACTGCAAAGTTCTGTGTAATAGGAGTCCAGGAAGGCTGGACATACTT
>VZTE01004635.1:246100-268613 GCA_013397775.1 Eulacestoma nigropectus | reverse complement strand
TCCTGGGGTAGGAGAGCTGTCCTAGGAGACAGGACAGGGAGGGCCTCACTGAAGGAGAGGCCCTCCCTGCAGTGGCTCTGTGTTGAGCCAGCCCAGCAAAGGTGTTGGATGTGCAGCAGAGGAGGAGGAAGAGGAGGGAGAAGGATGAGCTGGAGAGCACTGCTGGAGGAGTTGCCTGGTTTCTAGTGTTGTCATCCATTGCCTATATTTTCCTGGGCTGTTTGGGTCACCCTGGGAGACTTGAGAAGATGCCTGGAACAAGCTGTTGCTGCTTAGCAATCTCTTGCTTTTGTTATTTTTCTGCTTTGGTTGCCCTGTGTTGGTTGTGAGAAAAGATGCTTTTTGGAGCCACTGTTTGCTAAAGTTTGGAGGTGTTGGTCAAGTCCCTGAGTTTCTCTTGCCCAGCTCCTGGGCAAAATTGTCATCTCTGGTGTTTGTTGGAGGCCATGGCTAGCAAGGTAGCAGTGCTGGCCCCATGAGGGGCCATTTTTCAGGCTGTACCACCACCTTATAGGCAGAGCTGAGGTTTGCAGAGTATCAAGTGTGCAGTTCTGCAGAGTGAAGCCTGTGTCTTTCACCTGTGGCTTACCTGAGATGTAACCTGTTATGGCATCTCCCAGGTGCATGGCTGTTCTGAGACTGTACAGGGAGACAGGTCTCTACGTGCTGCAATGTGGTGGTGGAAATTGTGAATCTCTGGGTGCAAGCCACAATGCTGTAGCACAGAGACCCACAACTGGTCTGTGGGTACGTACCCCAGGACAGAGACAGACAACTGTTTACCTTTCTGCTACAGCTACCCTAACAGGTGATGTGTATGTTGAGGGTGATGGTTGTCTGCAGGTGGCTGCTCTTTCCCCCTTGCCTGGCTTCTGTGTTGCAGCGTCAGTGTTTGTGCCCTTTCTCAGCGTGCTTGGAGCCAGGAGCCACCTGACCGTGTTTGGGTGAATTGAGATGAGGGCTGGAGCTGCAGTTCTGCTGGGTTAGCGGTACATGCTGGTTTTCAGCCCCGTTTGAGCCTCTCTAATCCGAGTGGCTTAGTCAGCTGCTGCCCCATCATTTCTTTCTGTGTTGTTTTCGGCTGCCCTGGGCCGTCAGCTGATGGTGGTGAGAAAGTGTTTGCTGTTGCTCATTGTGGCTGTGCTAAGTCTGCCGGAGCTGTGATTGTGGCGGTAATCCTCTGCAGGGGGAGGACTCCAAGCTGGGCCGGGTTGGAAGTCAGCCTGGCGCTGAATGGAAATGGCAGTGGCGTGCCACTTCCACGGCGGCGTAGCTGTGAAGTGGCACAGAGCAGCGCAGCAGCTTAATCCTGCCGCGGTGCTTGCTCTTTCTGGAAGATCCACAGAAAGCAGGCATGTCCTGCCCCACTCACCTGCATGAATCTCTTGTGACTTGGGGTCTGGGTGCCAGAGGGGGAGAGGAGGATGTGCTTGGAGCACTCATGAGAGCAGCGGCTGCCCCAGATTTTGTGCCTGAGAGCACAGTGTTTTGTTGATAGCTGATAGCACTGCCACATAACCTTCCTGCTGCTTCTCCCCAAAGCGCCCTTTGCTGTGGCCGTGCTCTTCTGTATGTTTTTACGACAGTTCCGCAGCTGGTGCTGATGGAGTGGGCCAGTGCCCTAGGAGGAGGAGGCAGCCTTGGGGCTGCAGTGTGGATCTGGTGGGGCTTTGCTCTGGGCCAGGGCTCTTCCCAGGGACAGGAGACGCTTCTTGTATGTGGACTGTGGCTGTATCAGCAACTGTTTGGACTTGCCCAGGTAGAAATTTGGAGCAGCTGGGAGGTGGGTGGTGATCGCAGCAGAGCCAGAGGTTGTGAAGCTGAGGTGGGCATGAGGAGATAGGTGTCAGGAACAGGGAGGAAGCCAGAGGAGCTGGCAGCAGCTGTGTGAGGAATGGAAGTTGGGAGGTAGGGGCTGGGGAAGAAAGATGTGCTGAATGCAACAGGTGAGGGAGTGAGGCTGATGCCTTGAGGGGCTACCTAGAAACAGAGACTAGACAGGAGTAAGGGAATAAAGGTGGATATTTATTTGAAGGACCTTCTAAGGTACACCCTGGACCCCAAGGATGGACCCCAAGATGGACGATGAGTCACGAGTTCTTAACACTTTTATAGGTTTGGTTCATCTGCATATCAGCATAAATTCGCCAATTAAAACTTTCGCTAATGATGTAATTTCTTCAATTTCTCCACCTCTCTAGAGGCCCTAGTTTACACCATTTGGGCCTAGGACAGCCTAAGTGTCCTTGAACAACAAGCTCAGAGAGGCTTTGTTACGTCTATCTGGCATAAGAGAACAGCAGCTGACAAGGTACAAGAAACTTCAGAGTTACACACTAGGCAGTACAGGATTTAAAAACATAAAAGTTAGAACATAAGGCATCAAGGCCAGTGCCCCAGCAGGAGCAGGGAGACTTGCGATGGGGCTCTCTGTGTGCACCACAGCTCTGACATCATGAAAGAGGACTGAGCTAACCTATGTTCTGGTCCTGAGCAAGCTGGGTGGAGCTGCAGTGGAGGAATGCATCACCAGCCCTGTGCTCTGTTCTGTCAAGGATACTATTACATAGACGACAGAAGGACTAAGCCATCCAGCTGTGCAGAAGAGATTTGTTCTGCAGGTGCTTCCACCTCAGGCCCCCCTTGAGCCAAGCACTGTGGGACCTAGTCCTCAGTCCATGCAGACCCTGCCCCACCAACTTCTCTGTGCTCATGCACCCAGGGCCTGGCCCTTGGGCTCTTGAGGGCTTTTCTCCCCACCTTCATCCAAGACAAGACACCCAGTGTCTGGCTGGGGTTGTGCCACCACTGTCCACCACCATGCCCCCATGCAGAGTACTGTGGGGCCTGGCCTTTAGCCATGGGGCCATCAGTTTCAGGCTCTTACTTAGGAGAATTGTGACACTGTTTCCTGAGGGCAGGCAGACCTTTGCCATCAAGGCTGCCCAACCCTCAGCAGTCCTGGAGCTGGCCCTGGAGCAGTGTTGGGCTTTGTTCTCCACTGCTGAATGCTGTGGCTTGGCCCGCAGGCTGTCAAATGTCATAACCTCCCCTCTGGCTGTGTGAAACATTGTTCCCCCATGTCTTGCTTTAACCCCATCTGGCAACCAAGAACCATACACAGCCACTCGCTCACTGCCCCACCAGTGGGACTGAGGAGAGAATCGGAAGGGTAAAAGCTAAAAAACTCTTGGTTTGAGATAAAGACAGTATAATATGGAAAGTGAAAGCCATGCACATAAGCAAAAAACCCCCAAAGAATACATTCATTACTTCCCATGGGTAGGCAGGTCTTCAGCCATCTCCAGGGGTCTGCTCACACCTCACGGTGACTTGCGAACAAAAATGTCATCACTCAAAATGTCTCTTCCTTCTTCCTTCTTGTGCCCAGCTTGAAATACTGAGCAGGATGTCAAATGTTCTGGAATATCCCTTTGGTCAGTTTGGGTCACCTGTCGTGGCTGTTTCTCCTCTCAACCTCCCAGGTACCCCCAACTTCCTCGCCAGCTTGGCAGTACAAAAAGCCAGAAAAGGCCTTGGCTCTGTGTAAGCCCTGCTCAAGAATAACTAAAACATCTCTATATTATCAACCCTATGTGCAGCACAAACCCAAAAACACAGCCCTGTTCTAGGCACTGTGAAGAAAATTAACTCTACCCCAGTAGAAACCAGCATACCCCAGCTCACCTCAAGCCAAGCACCACTGAGCCTGGCTGTCAGGCCATGCCTTGGGCTGCCCTGTGTCCCTTTGCAGGCAAATTTCAGAGAGCCAATGCCAACCTCATTTCAACTTCCCATGCTGACCTTCCCCCACAGGGGACTGGGTCCCTTGTGCCCTTCCTGTGGTGGGCTGCCCCCAGGGCACAGCTTGCGAATGCTTCCCCAGCATGTGCCCCCTTCCAGAGGGGAATGGCACCTGCAGAGCAGCACCCCACAACTTTCTGCCACTCCTCCCAGCAATCCTGCCTGCTGCTCCATGGGCTGGACCACCTCATTGCCCAGCGAGACCCAGCAAGACCTGCTGGTGATACACTCCCCAGCAACACTGGGAGAGCAGTCTTAGAAACCTGTGCCCTCAGTACCCCACCATAGTGCCAATTTTTTTCTTCCCCAAACTGATTATAGTTTCAGAGGAGGATTACTTTAAGAAAGATGGAACAAAATTTTAAAATCCATGAACCAAACAGTTAAAGCATAAACATCTTTGCATAACTACAGTACACTGTTTCTCTTAAAATAGTTTCTAAACCAGAGCAATAGCACATCCAGTGTCTGGACAGTTCCTGAAAGCCTTTGCAGTCAGGGGAGGGTTTTGCTATCCTCAGTCAGAAAGCAAGAGGGCAGCAACCTCCAATTTAACAGTGAGTTAACAAGCCAGGAAAATCATAAAGCGGTCAGTGCCCAGCAGCAAGTGTCCGTGTTTGTATTAAAAATGAATTGCTAGAACTAAAGTCCCTGTTTTAGTAGCATGGTACTTTATTGACACTGCTTTATTTTTGTGCCAACACTCATAAACCTTGGCAGACACCTGGAAGGATATTTATAATTAACAGAAACTCAAGCAGTTCCCCCTAACAGGCAGATATAATTGAGACCTTGGACAGGTTTTAGCAGGATGCAGGTTAAAGTTTATGACCAGAACTGCTGACACATCACAGTTAAAAACTTTAAAAGACTGAAAAAAATCCTCACAATGTTCATTTGCAATGCAAAGAAGCCTGAAAAAGATGTAAAATGTTTCTGGGGGAGAGCAAATATGACAAGCCATTGTACAGACTAGTAATGTATAGACCAAGAGAGTATGGTGCCAGCTACAAGAGAAGTCTGGGGAAATTGTGAGAGACAGCATTCAGGAGTGAATGTTGAGCCCCATTAGTTGGCGAGGAGGCACAGGTTTGGCCCACTTGTATTATTCATGTCAAGGAGCAGTGACAAGTCCTGTGATGGGAATGGGTGATGAGGAGTTAGGAAGAGGGGGGAGGTACCAGCAGGGGCCAAAGACTGGGAAGCTGAAGTGGGAGAGTGTAGAAGAAAAATGTGTCACCCAGTCAACTGCAGCAGTCTCCTTTCCTGTAACAGTTCTGATGGAGTCTCTTCAACTCTGGCATGCCCTAGATGAGTACCGTTTCAACACCTTTGTTGCAGACATGCGGAGGCTCTGTCAGATGGCTTCCTCAGCCTCCATAAGTTTTTTCTGGACTGGAGATGTTGGGGTTTGGCTGTGGGGACTGTGGCTTATGAGACTGAGAGTCATAGAAGACTTGCTATCAGCTCTGCTCCATGTTGTGTAGGGGAGGCTGTTGCATCAGAGGACACCAAGCCATTCCTGTTGTGACAGAAAGATACAGGAGCAGGACTTTTGATGCAAGGTTGTGTAGTGACCATGTAAATGGATTAATTTGCTTCAATTTGGCCAGTTTGAAGCAGGATGGGCAAGATCCACACGTCATTGCTGCTGGGAATGTTTTGTGACTTCTGAGCTGCTTGTGCTTTGGGAATTGCAGGAGGGAAAGCTTCTTTGAGCCAGGAGGTCCTGACCTCAAAACAGTGTGCAAAAGAGTGGAGTTATGAGCAGCATCCCCAGAAATGCTGGGCTGACAGCAGCCTCATAGTTATCTGGCTCAGACTTGAGGGCACTGTTCCAGCAGGGGTGCCAGCACTTGGCTGTGAGAGTGGCTGATTGTGATAAATGATCACTGATTGACAGCACAGATTGGCTGAGGGAAGCCCTGAAGGTGACAGAGCTTGTCCCTACCTCATTTTTCCAGTGTGGAGTGAGGTGTTGGCTGTATGCAATTTCACTGTGTATGTTTTCTGACGCCTACTCTGACCCTGACCCTGCCTCTGATTACAAGGGCCCTGCATTAAGTCAGCAGGCTTCTGGTCAGAGCACTTGTCTGGGCAGACTCTGTGCCTGATTCGTGCAGGCTCTTCTACCTCTCTAACCTGTCTATAACCATTTTGTTGTCCCCTCCCTCTTCTTTCTGTGATTCCCTAGTAGACTTTTAAGCTGGACTTCTTGGTTTCCAGAACCTGAAAATCAGGTTCTGGATAGACCAAGAGAATATGGTGCCAGCTACAAGAGAGTCTGGGGAAATTGTGAGAGACAGCAATTCATTCAGGAGAAAATGTTGAGCCCCATTAGTTGGTGAGGAGGCACAGGTTTGGCCCATCTGTATTATTCATGTCAAGGCCACTTGCCTCTATGTGGGCACCTGCATAGGCACTGATGGCTCTGTGTCTGCATGGATTTGTTTTCAAGATGCTGATGCCACCACTGCTGTGTGTTCCAGCATTTGGTTATTCAGCCCCGGCAGCAGAGATCACAGCTGCTACAGTCCACCAGTTGTTCACAACAAGAAAGCATCTGTTTTAGGGGCCCAAAGCTGTCATCTGATGATCAATTTGATGTCCAAAATGGTTCCACTAACCCTTAAATTTAATTTCCTTGTCACTTAATTATTTGTCTAAAAGGATTTTCTTGTTTAGCTATGCTTCAAAGAGTATTGTCTAACTGGTGACTAAATCCAAATTGATGTTAAACTGGGATTTATCTTGGTCAAACCCATCTTTCCCATTCTCAGACACCAGTTCCCCTTGATGAGAAAGTGGTTATAGCCAGGTTGCAAGGCACAAGCCTGTATGGGCAGGGAGGGACTGCTGGAAGTTGTCTACTCTTGCTGTTGTCTCAGCTCAGAGGAGGGCAGGGGTAAAATTTATTTCAGATTTGGATGTTTTGTGGGTTTTTTTCTTTTCTCTGTATGAAGGTCAGTGTTTTGTTTGTTTCACCTCTTTTCCCAGAACTGTAGCACCGAACTGAGTTTTTCCATGTATGGTTTTTAAATGTAATTGTAGGTGCTTCAGAGCTTGTTGATCTGCAGTCCAGCAAGGAACAGTAAGGTTTTTCCAGAGATGCTGGGACATGACCAGGGCCTCCCCAGTTCTCCAGTCAATTGTTGAACAGAACAGGGAGAACCAGTTGCTCATTGCCAGAGGCAAGGTTACTGCAGCAGGGACATTCCAAGTGGTGATATCTAGCTGATGGAATCCCTACCATCAGTGAAAGGCAGACCTTAACCTCCAAGGATGGGTGGGTTGTCCTCCCAGAGTGGGGCAGAGTTTCCACCTAGGCCTGGCTCACTGGACAGCCCTTCCACTTGTCCCAGCTGACTCCCTCCAAGCCAAGGTCCATGAGGGGAGTTGTGCAGGCCAGGTCCACCACTGCTCACCTGAGCCAAGCACAAGTCTATGCATGGGCCTGTTACTCACAGCCTGAAAACACCAGGTTATGTGTTTCTAGAGAAGTGCAAACAGGGCAACAGAACTACCTTGGAAAATCTGGATCATCATTAAAGTAACTCAACATACCAGAAATGCTTAACACACAGTGTGGTGCTATCACAGAAAGACTTACCAATTACAGTAAGTGCTATCCACAAAAATAAGGGTTCTAGAGGTGCTTCAGTGTTGCAGGGATCAAACTTAGATGTCATCTTACAAATGAAAACATATGAAATCACACTGTTAGAACACAGCCACCCTTTCACAGCGCATGACCCAATCTCAAACAGCAAGGCTACAGAATTCCAATAAAAGCAGTGCCCAGCTGAGATAAAGTATGTTTGTCTGTGCAGAAGTGTATTCCGCTATTTTTAAAGCATAACTACTCCACAAGCATCCAGGGTAGAAGAGATGTTGTATTTTTCACAGCAAATACTAGTTACAGATCTCTGGAACTTGTAAATAATACTTAGAATACAATATTTCATATCGGTGCAAAATGTACAGTCAAACACAGAACACGTATTGCAAAATATACACAGAATTGTTCTAAGAACAGAACCCCAAGGATGAACAGATGTTTAAATATAAGAAAAAAGGCCATCTTTTATAAATTACTTTTTAAAAAATCTATTACTACACTAGGTATGTTATTTGTAGACAAGTTACCACAATATAGTGACATGTCTCATTTGCAAGGCAGACATTGAGGAACAAGTTACATCATTAAAAGCTAGTTTTTGAGACCAATCTACAAGTAAAGGTGTGATAATGCATTACTGGTTTGAGGCACACAGTGTGGAAACTGTTTTCAACCGTTTTAATGCTTATACTTAGGCTTTTTTTTCTGAGAATTAGGCAGATGCACAAAGAATAAGCACTAGACAATAACTTGTCATCTTACATTAGTTTATTGGGTCAGGATTATTTATTACTGATGTATTAGAACATTCACAAGAAATGCTATGAGACACCTTAAGAGTATCTTGATAATATAACAGCCTTCATACACCTGCATAAATTGGATGCTTTAAATAACCAGAGGTGAAAAACAGTTATTTAAGCGATAGTTAAGTCCTAGTTTGAGAAGAATTAAGATGTCATCAGTCATTCATAAGTAGGAGAGATGATGAAGTCTATAGTGAATTACAAACTCTGAT
The DNA here is from genome assembly GCA_013397775.1 of Eulacestoma nigropectus. Lineage (NCBI taxonomy): Eukaryota > Metazoa > Chordata > Aves > Passeriformes > Eulacestoma > Eulacestoma nigropectus. Next base: position 260,172 of record VZTE01004635.1, on the reverse strand, counting down.
GCTCTGCATTCAAAGCAGAGATGTTCTCTTCCAATATTCAGAACTTTTAGCTTGAAGATACTGATTGCTACTAGTTACACCATTGCTAACTAAACTATCACAAGGATAACTTGCTTTGGGCATGTTTGGAATGCTAGAGGTTATACAGCTATTGCTATGCTATAGATCCCCAAATTTTGCTTTAAAATAGCAGTGAAGGCTTTATAAGCACCCAAAATTACACAATAAATACTCAGTAATACTTCAGGCACCTCTTGCTACCCAATTTGGGAGGATAAGCAGCACTACGAAATAGATGCCATGGTGAGACAAGCAGTTAGCAGTTTGACTCAGGCACTCTTGATTTGGGCCTGCCTGCCTTCAGAAAGCAAAAGAGCTTGTGTGGCACACTCTGTGACAGTGAGAGAGAGGACTGTTAAGTGCCAGACTGTCACCAGACTTAAAACCTTTCTGCAGTCGAGCACAAGGGCAGGCTCTCTGCTCTTCAACCTGCAGTGATCTGTATGGGGGAGAAGCCCTGCCTTGTACGGCTGATGTTTATATTAGGTGTTGCTGCCAGAGGTGTAACAAGGGGTATGCACAATATAAATGAAGCCATACCTTCTGAAATCAGGTTGTTCCCTAAATAACACACCTGACCAATGCAGAGTGACATGCTAAATGGATATGCTGCCAGGAGAGCTCAGAGGGATAACTACACCAGTAACAGTGCCCTATTAAAAAATACTTTGCTTTGGGATACATCTTTAATATCTACACACATTTATTTCAAGACTTCAACTTTTTCAGGACTGATCTGCTATAAAACCTTCTCATAAATTATCTTCACAAAAAATAAAGTCACTCTTTCAGAAAACATGTTCAATATAACACACTTCTATCAGTAGAAATTCTGTCCTGTGAGTCCATGGCAGATGAAGCCATAACCCACATTTACGTCTCTCCAAAGCAACAAAACCAGGACTCTAACACCAGAAGGCAACTATTCCATTAATTGCCACGGTAAGCAGAAACAATGTTTCCAAAACACATGAAGAATGCACTGTTTCAGTGGACGTGTATGGGTTTACAATTAATAGTCACTGTCCTGTAAACATTGAAACTGCCGCTCTAACTGCAGGTTAAGATTAGTATTTTGCATTAATTTCACTGCACTCCACACATACAATGCCTACACTGCTAAAAAAAACCCAACAACACAACAAAACCATTAAATAGCAAAAGGAATGAAGGCTTTGGGCTGGATGTCTCCTGCAACTAAGTATCACATCAGTAAGTGTTGACATTATAAATAAAACGTGAACATTATGTTATGCATTATAGAAGCAGTCTAGTAAAACCTAAAACTTAGAATAGCAGCAAATTTGCTCAAAAAGGTACACGAACTTTCAGTCAGTCAGCTATAAATACATTCTGCGATGTGAGAAGCCATCTCTATCCCCAAGCAGGCTTTCAAGGAGAACACAGTGTTAGACATGGATGGGGATCAGGAACACTGCAGTCAGAGAAACTCCTAAACAATTGTATTCTACAAACTTGTTCGCATTATTATCTGAAAGTGCATCTTTGTATCTGTAGAATCATCCCCATACTTACAAAAAAAAGTACAAACATTGCAATTTTGCCACACCCTAAGCCTATCTAACCTGTATTTTCTGTTAAGTGCAAAAAGTATAATGCAGTTATAAATATTCTGGTGCATGTAAGATCAAAGCCTGAAAATGACGCAGCGTTGTCACTGGTGAATCCAAGGCAATTCAGTAGTTGTCAAATTGTTGCTGCACAGCTGTTAGATGGCTAAAGTAGAAGCTGAAGCAGAAATTAAAGAATATTCTAAGCCAAACTGACAGAGCAGCATTCAGAGCAGGAACTCCGTTCCCCGACTCTCCACACACATTCACCAGCACATGTTCATACCTTCATTACCAGTTTCGGTACAGAGCTAGGCCCAAAGGGCAGGAGAGCAGCCTGGCAGAAAGATGTGCCATCACTCTGAAGGTGGTAAGGAAGAGATACGGGGTGCAGACTGAAAGAGTATTTACTGCCAGGTCTCTCAAGTGCACAACTCCAATGAGCCCCCAATACTGGTGCTGGAATATGGACTGGAGATTATGCAAGACAGAGCATACCTACAGTTGGTACATTATTAAATACATATGCAACCAAATCTGTTGTGTCTTCAACATAAGCCCTTTTTAAGTGTCACAACAGCTTCTCTTACCTTCTCCTCCCACAAAAAGAGGTTTCATTTGATAATGACAATTATATGCCAACAGACTGCTACAGAATCACATGCATGCATAAATGCTAAGCAATTTGAAACAGCTTATATTCAGATCAAGTACATTATTTGCTCTTTAAAGAAATGAAAGCTGTACAATATTTGTACAAGCGTAACCATGAAGATGAATAACAATTGTCTATAACAGTTCATTTAGTTTTGTTCCTTAGTTAAGTCTCGCAGTGGACAGCTTCTTCCTGGTTTTTAAAATGCTACAATAGCCACTGCCATTGGTTTTAGACACACAGATACTTGACTAAAATCTAGAAAGAGCAAGCAGAGCTCAAACTGCATACATGCAGAGACTGTACTCTAAACATAGTTGTGCTTTCACTATATTGCCATCATGTCTTGTTGGAAAGTGCAAGTCCTGCCTCATGTCCAAAACTGGTGAGAGAAAGATCCAGAAGTGAGTGCTATCAGAATGTTGTAACACGGCAAAAGCTGTATAATTAGGCACCGTGGAAGGAAATACAATAAGGCGTATTCTTAAAGGGTGTGTGCACATGTATGTACACACACATATATACACATATACAGGCAAAAAGTTTTTGGCAAAATAACTGTTTCACCTAAAAATCAATGCAGTGAAAACACCAGCAGTTTAAACGGAACAAATCAAGGGTAAAAGCCATGGGGAAAAAAGCAGCAAATTTTCTGAAGTAGAACCCGTATCTCAGGGATGAGCTTTTGAATTTCAGTTCTACTAATTCAAGACAGAGGTAATGTGTTTATCCATCAAAACAGATTTAAACCAACTGACCACCTGCACTAATCTGTAACACTGGGGTATTTGAAAGGAACCACAGTTTTCAGGACCCTTCTCTCCCCAGTGCTGGCAATGCCCAAGTAGGACACTAGTAAAAGGTCAGGAGAGTGTATCTCAGCAGGAGAGATGCTAGTTGTGCTATTTGTGCCTGCTATAGTTTATAGGCAAGGTAAAAAGGCAGTGGAGAGAGGATGAAGGAGTGTGCTCAGGATAGCAATAAGCCTGCATCCTTTCCCTGTCCACAGTTATAGCTCCTGGTCCTGCATCCCTGATGTTCATTAATGCCTGTCTTGCACCTGCAACATCTGCAACAATTTTGTTGCTGCATTACTTAAAGTACTTGGCCACGTGACCACTAGGTTCTCACACAATACTATTCAAAGAGTCAGCAGGGAGAATCATCTGTCTGCCCACTGTCACATAAATTATACTGCATTGTTACGTTCAATGGAAAGGCTAAGTCTAAATGTTTCATATAACAGCAAAGAGTTATCCCTTCCTTTCATGCAGGCCTTGCATAACACGGAAGAAAATACTAGGCCTTCTCAGACACCATATACAATGAAAATGTGAGAAGAAAAAATACATGCACACATATATTCTTGATATAACGGCCTTTACAGAACCTGAAATTGGAATGTCTTAATAGCGAGGTTAATGAGGGAGTTTCTCCTTTTAAAAGCTTTACAGGGGGTTTTCTATCTCAACTGCCCAGGAATCTGTTTTGTCATCAAAACACAGTAAGCATCATCTTTTGATGCACAGAGGCCTTAGATTCTTAGTGTGTTTTTCTTAAACTACGTTTCTATTCCAGTGTGGCACTCATCTGCTCAAACAATATATGGAGTTGGTTTCTGGAAAAAAAAGAAAAGGGAAAGAAAACCAAACTAAAAGCTTTCTTGTCCTCCACAGAGACCCCCTCTGGAAGTTGGGAAAAGAATACACTCATACTTCAGTGTCACCTTGCTACCACAATGCTACCCCAAAACAGGCTTGTACAGAGTTCCAGGGATGGGAAATCTCCAGGAAGACTACGCCACAACAAGGGACCCCCTGATTAAAATACTGTGACCCTGTGAGTGTCATGTTATTTCAGATAACAGATACAGGGCAAAAGGAGAGACAGCCAGGTCCTCAACAAGCCAAGAACTTGAAACACTGTCAGCTATGTGCTGCAGGATTATATATGCCTGGAAAAATAGTAAGACAGGTTTATTTATTTGGGCTGCAGAAGACAGTCAGTACCAGCAATCTTAAAATTTATGCATGTTTTCAGTAACAAAAAGTCCAGCTTCCATTACTGAGTCAGCAACTGGAAAGTAGACTGTGCATTCTTTCTGCTGCCCCAAGGATACAAAGCAGTTTCTCTGTCTTTCTGGACAATTATGAAGCAGCAGCCTATTCCAGATTTCCTCTCTAATTTGTGAGCTTCATTCAGAGAGTGCACATCCTGAAATACACCACTTCGTCCTCCCTACTTGTAATGCTGGTGCCAGGATGCCAGAAGAGATCCAGCTGACCCCTCATGCCCAGGTTCTAAAGAAGACAACCCTGTGTTTAAAGATCAGGAAGACAAGGCTTTTAGCTCTGTACTATCCAAACTATTTCCTTTATAGCATGAATCCAGTTTTCACGTTGAATAAAAGTTAAGCTGTAGTCCACACTGTGGGACCTGAAGAACATCCCCAAATTTAAATTAAGAATTTAAACAATTAAGAAAAGGTTTCACTGAAAACAGGAGTCATTCCTCCAACTGCATCTCTACCAGAAAACTGAGAAGGAATCACTAGATTGAAAGGAGAAGCTGCAGGTGTCTGCCATTTTTCCATAACTGTTTTGTCTCTCTTTATAGTTTTAGCTGCATCACTCCATTGCTATAGATGGCATTCACACCCTCACTGCACCATGACTGGAAAGTAGAAAGCACATGTAATGAGCAGCTGTTGCTGAGGCTGGCACAGTGCTGAGAGTACAGGCTCATCAACAAGACCCAGCAAGAACTGCCTCAGCACATAACTGGCTCCATCACAAAAAGGGCTTTTGCATATTTCAAAGTTACACTTAAGCCCCCTAAAGCAGCTAGAGATATTTTTCTAGACACACTGGCATGACGGAATGCTCCTAAAGCTGACACTCAAGTGATGAATTCATGCCACCCACAGCTGAAATAGTTATTACTGTGCAACAGAGGACAAGTAGCCCACCGTCTGCCTAAGTGGGCTCTAGCCAACATGGCTTAAGTAGCTCCAAGCAGCAGATGCATACAAGTGGCAAAACTTTGCAGGCCCCACCCCCCGCCCACAAGTGGCTCACAGAGCCCTTTGTGTGTGATGTTGACCCAAAGCAAAAGGTTCAGTCCCTGGGGAACCATGGTGAGATGAGACAGCAGAGATGTGAGCGGAGAACAACATGACTACAGCCATGGATAGCAGATAGAGACAGTGTATGGCAGGACCAGCATGGCTGCTCCAGCACCATCTCCAGCATGAAGCTGTAAAAGGAGTACTGGATCCCCACACCTTCAGCAGATGGGTAAACACAGGGAGGTGATCTCGGCCTCACAGGAGCTGATGTCGAAACAGCCTCTGAAGAGCACACACTCATCCAAGTGAGAAAAGACAGTCCCTGGGCCCACACCTAATAACAACATCCATCAAAGACTTGAGAAGCCTGACAAGGTAAGTGAATTTTCATGATGCCTCTCGCATTCCCAGTTATTTGAAGCCTAGAGCATGTTACATGCACACTACAGGCTTCAATACCTGCTAAAGCTCCTCAGCAAAGCTATGCTGTACATAATTCCGCTTGAACATGTGACTGCACTAATTTACTTAACTGAACACTAAGTGGTACTTCTTTTAACCTAATTAATGATGATTCTTGAGCTTGCTGTTATATAATAGTACAAATCCATGAAAATGAAACAACACAAGTAAAGTCAAGACAAAAAGTCTGGTGTCAAAGATAATGGTTTCAGTGATAGAAAAATATTGGTGTAACATGATACTGCCTTGGGTATTCTTGTTCCCTTTTTATTTTAAGAGTTGTAGCTGATGAAATTCAAATGCCTTTTAAAAGAGGCTTTGGCTGAATAATGAGAAACTAAGCTACAGTTGAAAAATTGCTCTACAGGCTGTTTTCCCTTCATTCATGCTGTCCAAATACTGTTGAAGTAAACGCTCTGAAATATTTTGACTCAACTGTTCTAGTACTTTCTCTCTTCCCAGTGCACTGGGATCCTTTTATAGAAATAATCTCTCCTGTGTTTTGTATTTTTCTCTTTACACTTGTACTGTTTCAGCTGTGCTATTTGGACTGATCTAAGGAGTTCTCAGCAATTCATGTTTTTGCCTTTTTTTGGTTAGGATGCTATTGTGAGCATTAATTTAAAGAAACACATTTTCAGTTCTATAACAAATAAAAAATTATCTATGGAATGATTTTCTTTAAGAAGGAGCTGAGGGGAGGGAAGGATTTTTTGTGAAGGCAAATGCAGAAATCTCAGCATCTTGGAATCTCTGTTTGGCTGGGAAACAGCTTGCAGAAAAGCAACCCAAAGTAAACATTTCAGATGAGACAAGTGGTACATAACAGTTACTTGTGACAATGAGGCACCATCTTTGAAAGACAAAGAGGAACCCAGTACTATCAAAATGTAATGAAAGGCACGCTCATAGGCAACACTCTTGGCGAGTTGTCTGCACTCGGTTCTACTGAACCAGCGTGGTATCCAGGTGTGGACACTGGTCTCCCCTTAGCGTCCTCCTTCAGAGACTGACATGCCATCCACTTTCATCTCTTTCAGGCTTCCAGTTTTTTTCTGCTTCTGCTTAGATTTTTTCAACATATGGACCTGAAATTGAAAAATTTAAAAGAAAGTGAGTGAGTATTAAAATATCTGTAGTCACCAATAAGCTGATCTAAGGCAACTAAATAATAACCAAGTAAAAAGCTGGAACTGCAACAGAAGAACATTTAAAACCACAACTATCTGGTGCACCTATCCTTATAAAGCTATAGGATTTACTGCTGTTTTTACATAAAGATATACACATTATGTATATGCATGTGTGTGCATATATATTCCTGTACACTCATATATACATACCCAAATATAGAGATAACTAGTCAGTAACCTGGTAGAAGAAGAAGAAATGTTTCTCGCTGAAGGACAGGTTAGGTTTGTTCTCTCTCTCTCTCTCTTTCCATTACTCCCCCACTTTTTCTCATGAAAAGAACAAAGTTTTAACATAGTCTGCAACTTTGAGGTATGACCCACTCATTTCTCCTTAGCAAGGGCAATTGTTCTGGTAGCCCTCCCAGTACAGCTACAAATGCTCTAAGCTTGCCTGTAGCAACAAATTTCTGTGAGTTGAAAGGGCATCCTTAAGGTAGCAGGCAAATGTGTAGACTGGTGTGCACCACAGTCACCTACTGCAAAAAGTTTATTTCAAAATTTCAAAGTCAAGAGAGAAGTTAAATTCTTAGGGAGATGATGCTGTCTTTTATGTACATGTCAAGATAATGAAGAAAAAACAGACACTGGTTACTCCAAAGTCTCTTTTTCACAGACTCTGCTCCTCTCTTACTCATTTTTCTCCTTTGCTACTACTGTCTGACAGACCTTCCCTTCTCCAGCAGACTGATTCCTACCTTGCACACTGCACTACTGCCATGGCCTTTATAACTGTGCCCTCCTTCAAGACAAGCAACACTGCCTGCAGACCTCAATACAGGGGAAAAAATTAAGTCACTAGGCCAAAGCTCAGGGACTATTTTTTAAACATAAGCCTCATCTGAGCCACTAGAGAGAGCCCTCAAACCATCCTCTTTAGAAAGTGCTATGTCAGTTACCATACAGTGTTGAGCAGCTCCTTTAGGGTTAAGCATCAGAACACAAAGACAAGCAAGATAATACGGTAACATCCAGTGCAGGAACGAAGTCAACTTGCTAAGAGAAACCTACAGCCAGTACCTTTGGTCCTGCAGCAGAAATTATAATCTGGCCAGGGGCCTGAATCCAGGGCTCTCCATCAACTTGAACTGGAATTGGCTTTAGGAGTGTTACACGGAAATATGAGCCTTGGGCTATGCGGATTCCTGATCGAAAACCACCTTGGACTTGACCCTGTTAGGGAATAAAAGCCAGGATATTAATCTCCCCAACTAGCAAGAAGTACAAATACTAGCTGCAATTAAACTGGGTGGATATTACTTTATTCTCACCTGACATTTTAAGTTTCAGCTAAAAAAACTGCTTAGGCAAAACTAGAATGCCTTTACTGCCCCGCATTAATTATTTCAGCTAGTCCAGGAAGGAGAACTCCGATACCCCTGCAGGCTGTGGTAGGCAAAACAACTTCCACAGCAAAGCCATTTGTATACAAAGGTTGGCCAAGGAGCAGACACTCACAAAGGTCTTGTTTGCTTTGGCTTCCCCCTCCGTAACACAGTAAATACTTCTAAAAACACCTAACTGTACACACAGACTTCAGCACATGTGAAATTCTAAAGTCTAAAAGCACTTTATTAATCAGAGAGCTTTTCCAAACTCAACTCTATATAGCTACAGAAATACATACATATATACACTGAACTTCTTGCACGCATACTCAACTACAATTTAACAGATGAGTTAACTTTTTAGAGTTAACTGTAGAAGTGAAACAAAGTGAACTTTGCTGCTACACATACTCCAGGGGAATGTGTGCAGAAACCAAACATGGGAGTAAAAACCTTATTATCACAAACCCAAGGCACAGGTTTGTTAACATTTATACTCCAAAGCTGCTTCTACTTTCACAAAAGATTTAAGGATCTCTATCAGAACACTTCTTCAGTGTCTTTTAGAAGATCTAAATTACAAAATGCTAAAGTTGACCAACACCAAAGATCGATTGAGCTCCACAAAACTTAACCACCGACCTTTCCATTTTTGGTGGCTTTATGGATTAGTTATCTCTAGTTACTTGAACACATATACATTTTTAGCAGCAGATTTCTTTACATAGTGGTAAAATATGAAGACAAAAAAAACCTACCATGCCACAGAACTGTGTTACTAATAGCAGACCATTGTAAAAATATGTAATACATGAAAGAATTAAAGTTGCATAAGGTGAGTCATAATATTCTTTGCAGAACAGCATACCACCTGCTTGACATAGCATTCAAATCAAGGCAGCGAGTAGCAAATTCTCAGCAATAGAGGTTGGAAAGCCTGTGGCAGATAATTATAAGGCAACCTGTCTTGATGGAATCTCCACTGTGATTGTGATGAGGTATGACAAGATTTTTCCGCAGCTACATTAGGTGAAGAGGGCATGTTTTTGCAATATTAGAATAAAATCCTGTTTTCATCCCATGAACCGTTCCATTTGGACACCATGATACCTGTTATGAGAAAGCTAGTGCATTCCATAATATGTATATATATTTGCATTTTATATATATATTGCATTATATATATATGCACACATGTATGTTTCTCTACTTGGTTCAAAGTCTAGTTAAATCATGAAGCATTTCCCCATGGATTTTTAACAAGTTCTTAATTCCTGTTAATTCTTCTTACCCAACCTTAACAAAGAGGCGTAATTTTTAGGACTATGCACTTGCAATGCACTCTTTGTTACAGAAATAAGCCTGTCCCATAAAATGTGTGTTTCTTCTGTGTTTACTGGGATGCCAACTCACCATGTGAACAACGCCAGTCACACCAACCACTTCCAGCAGGCCGTCATCGATGCGTGGTTTCTCAAAGCGGTTGTCACTCTCGGAGCCCCAGAGGTCAGCTCCAGAGCCCCAGCTGTGTGGAGAGCACACCAGTGACCACCTGTGGGCCTGTGGTCTATCCCCAGGCACACCCCCTGGTGCCCTGCTAAGGGTGGCTGGTTTGTCAGGCTTCAAAAGCTAGATGCTCTGCTCCCCCATCAGCTGGAGGGAGCAGTTTTCCTGCATTGTAAAAGCAGGAACTGTTCTCCTAAAATCTGAAAGAATCTTAATCAGATCTTTTAGTAGTAAAAGGAGCGAAGTAAATAGTTTCCATTGGAAAGAAAAGGTGTAAATAGGAATAAGGGAGCTCTTTAGAGTTTTCGTTTGCTGGGAAATAGTGTAGGTTACAGCTACACTCACCCTTAACTTTCAAGTCTAAAGAACTTAACAGCTCTTACTGGCCTTGACAACATTCATGGAAGCCACTGAAGAGAAACTAAAGCTAAAACAATTATCAAGATTTTATTCTTGTAACTGGCCAAAAGCACTTGTAGTTAGGCAGATATTCATGCACTTCAGTCCTCTGAAATGCTTCTGACAATTTAAACCATGCTGGTTTTTGTGCAGTACTGACCCTTCCCACTCAAATCACTTGCTTATTGTTTTGGTGCATGAACTACTCATCACTTAATTGGGATCTTTTCTTCTCCACAGCTCTCATGTGCAATGTATATTTGTGTACATGTGTGTACATGTGCAATGTATGTGCACATGTGTGTACATGTAAAAAGATGTATTTGAATAAAACATTTTCAGACTAAAATGCAAAGAGATACAGGTTGTTTAAGACAAGACAGTACTTGAAAAAATAATAGTATGGCAGCACTAGGTACTTGAAAAAATAATAATACGGCAGCACTAATTACCTGCTGGCTTTGTGCAAACAAAAAACCTGCCTCTATCAACATCACATCTAAGGAAGCCAGATCTCCTGTGGATTTGGCTTCCATTCTTCCACAACAGTAACTCTACCTCCCTGCAGGTGTCAAGGAAGCAGTCACAGGCCTGTAAAGGTATCTGAACTGTGGGTTTTCCACAGCTACCCAGGTAGCATCACACACTCTGTGTTTGACAGTTGAAATCCGTCCGGCCTTCACTGCAGGAACTGCTTAGGTACCTGGTCCCTAGTATGTCAGAAAGTGTGTGCAGGTTGATTGTCTTTGATCCTGCTACCTGTTACCTAACTCTTTGACATTTGATGCTCAAATACCAAGCAGCAATTCTACACATACAGTCAGGCATGCATTCACAAGAGATCCTTCCTCTCCTTTTTACCTGGGTATATTAATAAAAATGAGTCCTTCTATGCTTGGTAACTCCACCTCATGCTGGTCCACTTGCAGCTTTATGTCCTTGTGAAGGTTTCTAGTATGACTTATCTTCTGCAGCCCAACTTTCACGTAAACTCCCTTGTTGTGAAACCTAGGAGCAGACACGCATTTTGTAACCAAAACATAAGGCCAGGCATAGCGCTCTTCCCTGTATGTATATCACTGTTGTCCTCTAGCAGGTATGTTTAAAGAGTTTTTCAATTAAAACCGGTTTCAAATTCTTCTAGCTTTACTGCAGAAACAAAGCATAAGCCATGAACTGCTACTTTACATACCTTTACTTAAGGGATGATTCTTCTGTTGAGGCATGTGCAGATTGTGAAATTTTATTACAGAAAAATCATCCCTTCCCAAAGTGTTGCCTGAATACAATGCCTCTTTGAAATGTAAACTCCTGGGCTGGAAGATTACATTTTTGCCTAAGACTTAGAGGTCGTCATGACCCATTTTAAATTGTTTTCTCATGCAATGCTACAATACTTATGACACAAAACCACTTGAAAATCTTTGCTTTACACATTCCTAATTAATTTGAAATACACTTAGCTGCAGAAAATTAAAACAGGCTTAGTAATCTCAACTTGTCACAGAGTTCTAACATCTCTAATTTTAGAATAAAAAAGATGGGGAAGATTTTTATGGCATCCCTAGAAATGGTAAAATATTTTAAGAATAACATAAACAAAAGATAGTTAAACACACAGACTATTTTCTTCTATAATGGAAACCTTTGGATACATGGCCTTCAGGGCAACCTTAAAATAAAAAGCATAAATTTCCATTATTTGACCCTACTAGCACATGGGTGTCATCGGAATTCAACTCTGCAAAATGTCTCTAGCATTATGTCTAAATACTGTAGACATTCAAGTGGAGAAGACGGCCAGTGCAGGTTACAGCCAAGTTTTCAGACAGAGACTTTTCAGGCTTTTCAGTCATCTTGAATTATTACATTGGGAGTGATTAGGCCTATGTCCTAAGAGTTTAAAATAGCACCAAATTAAAGGTACCTCATGTAACACCATTTAACATACACTTCTCCTCCAGACAAGATGTGTCTATGCTAAGACAGGTTTTGTCTAATTTGGATACAATTGAAAAACATTGGAATATCGGTAAGAAATAACACTTTCAATATCCCCAAGAAGTACTAATTTTTGTTGCATGAAGAAGGAAGCCTTCAGAAACTGAAAGAATATTTCACAGTGACCTAACTGCAGAACAGTTGTGTATCTCTGTAAAGTCTAAGTCTAAACTTGCATTAAATTGTGCAGAATATTTTTTTTAACCTTGCAGCTTGAAACTGCTTGCCACAGCAATCTCCTGCCATTTTGGATGGCACAAACAATACGTGATCTCTTCTGTAATATGCAGTCCTGGAGACTGCTCCAGGATCCCATAGGAATGATGTGGATGAAGAGCCGGATGCCTGCTCAGCAAGTTCACTGACAACACAAAGCTGAGAAGAGAGGCTGATACCTCAGAGGGCTCTGCAGCCCTTCAGAAGGACCTTGACAGGTTGGAAAGATGGGCAGAGAGAAACTATCTGAAATTCAACAAAGGCAAATACAGGGTCCTGCATCTGGAGAAGAATAATCCCATGAACGAGCACAGTCCTGGTGAATCACAAGCCATCCATGAGCCAGCAGTGTGCCCTGGGGGCCAAGAGGCCAGTTAAATCCTGGGTGCATTAGGAAGAGCATTGCCAGCAGGTCAAGGGAGGTGATGCTGCCCCTCTGCTCAGCCCAGGTGTGGCACATCTGGAGTGCTGTGTCCAGTTCTGGGCTCCTCAGTACAAGAGAGACATGGACCTCCTGGAGTGGGTCCAGTGGAGGGCAAGAAAGATGTTTAAGGGACTGGAGCAACCCTTTAACCAGGAAAGGCTGAGGGAGTTGGGCCTGTTTAGCCTAAAGAAGAGACAGAACCTTATCCATGTCTATAAGTATCTGAAGAGAGGGTTTCAAGAAATGGAGCCAGGCAGCAAGCAAGGACAAGAGGCAGCGGGCAGAAACTGATGCACAGAAGTTCAACCTGAACATGAGGAAGAATTTCTTTACTGTGTGGGTGACCGAGCATTGGAACAGATTGTCCAGAGAGGGTGTGGAGTCTCCCTCACTGGAGATATTAAAGAACTATCTGGAATGCAATCCTGTGCCAAGTACTCTGGGATGACCCTGCTTGAGCAGGGAGGTTGGACCAGATGACCCACTGTAATCTCTTCCAACCTGACCCACTCTGTGATTCTGTGAATGAAGGCAGATGCCCTGATCATTAGATTTTAGACTGTAAAAAAAACTGATATAGTTTGGCACCCACCAATGCAAAGACCATCACAATCACAACATACACTATTTTTATCTGCCCCGCAATGCAAGATCAGCGTTGAATTCCTGCAGGGATGTTAGTGCTGCACTTTGAGCTGCTAGCTAAATGTAAGCAGTCCAGAGCACGTAAAGAGACTCTACTCAGTGAGGCCAGAGAGCACACAGCTTTTGGGACATTTATCAGTTTAAGGTCTTACTTCAGAAGAGCACTAAAGCTCATTCTTCTTCCAAGAACTACCTGCAGTTTCTGTTGCCACAACCTGAAACTTCCTGTTCTGCACTCAAGAGTAGCCAATTCACATGCCAGCAGCTGCTGCATCTTGCATTAAGTAGATACCATTTTTAGTTAATTTATTAGAAATAATAATTTTAAAAAACTAATAGTACTCACAAGACTGTGCACTTGCTTATCATGGGGAAGCATAAAGTCAACTATTTTAACAGTTATTGTCACAGGCAAAGGTAAGTATCATGTGTCAGCCTGCACAAGCTTTTTGTCTTCTGCAAAAATGTATCTCAGTATCAATTCATTATTTCATGTTTCTTTTCCAAAAGTATATAGCCCTTCAAAATTGGGGGGGGGGGGAAAGAAG
>VZTE01004635.1:230005-246081 GCA_013397775.1 Eulacestoma nigropectus | reverse complement strand
GAAGAAGTTATCTTCTTTTTATCTATCTTATCACAAGCCCTTCAAGTCCCCCGGCAAGAATGATAACAAGACATTGTCCACTGCACTACGAATGCTGCACACCGGGAAGTGACTGAGATGAAGATTACAGGGATGAAAAGCACACAAGGCAATAGCAATCAAAATATGTCCCTTAAATGCAGTGGCAATAAGAACATGCATCTTTTGAAATGCTGCAGCTTTGCAAACATGGAGTAGTGTATTTTGAAGAATGAACATAACTTGTACATTACATTAACTGCACAAGTACATCTAGAAAAGTTTTGTGTACCAGAATGGGCACTGCAATTATTGCCTGATTTTACTACCTATGATACTTTCAGTCCAGCGTACTGAAAATGCAAACCAGTTCCTAATAGTAACTTATGTACCAGGAACCACCTATGCTCACATCAACAATTGTATTAGTCAGTTTTTAAGAAAAGCACCATGAGCAATGCCTGTAATGATAGACAGAACACTACAAGATAGATCAGATTACACATCACTGCACTCATAACTAGTCAGAGAATATTTTTAATAGTTACAGTTTCAACACTGCATAGTCGTAACTGGCTATAACTCTGGCAACCAAGAGACAATTTAGAAGGCATTTAATCACAAACACAGGGCAAAGCAAACAAAACCAGTTTCTACCAGGAATTACTGATTAATTACACAGATGTGATTTCTTTTGCTCATCAATTTCAGTGATTATGGGAAGAAGAAAAAATCTCATTATTGACTGATGTGCATGCCAGAGAGGAGGAAGGTCTCTCTCAACACCTTTTCAATAACATTCTCACTTGAGATACAGAAAGTTTTTTATCCTTAATACCAGCATGCAGGTGCTACAACAGCACTAAGCAAACTGGAAAAGGTACAGAAGAAGTTCTGAACACTTCTGAACAGTGCTTATTGCTCATGTAGCAGTTCTGCCCTCACTCTTGCTAAAGGCTTTGAGCAAGAGGTATTTCCACTATCTCAAAATTTCACTGAACTCAACAATGCAGTTATTGGCAAACTAAGAATACTGAAGAACAATGACATGGCTTCTACAAACTGCTTTGGTGCTCTCTCTTGGTAGAGGAAAAGAAAACCAAACCAAACCCAAACCAACAAAACATGGGAATTTTGTGTCTATGACTTCCTGGCTAGCTTAATTCCTCCTCGTCCCAGCTCTACCACAAGCAATATTAGTCTGTGGATACCTGTAGCATTGAAGATTATCAGCTGTATTGTAAATTTGAAGTAATTCAATACCACAGAATTGACCTTCACACCTGGATTCCCCAGGATTACCTGCTATTAAATTTCCCTGGTTCTTCTTCTCTAGCATGATGAAAGTCCAAGCTCAACTCTGCATCAATGCCAAGACCACAGTAATTGTTCATCTGCACAATCTGACCAAAAGGAAAAAGAAAGATTTAATTTCCTGCTTACATTCATAAATGAAAAATGAAGGATTTCCAAAGTTTTTCAACAAAAGCAAGCTCTGCAGATGATTCTTCAAAGTCACTTGCATCTTGACAGATTCTGGAAAACATTTTCCAGAAACACCACACTAAAAATAAAGTTGCATGAACAACTGTTGACATGTGTAGTCATTATTTCCAAAGTATCAAAAACTTCAAAATTTAATCTTAATTAAAAGTCACAAGCATAATAAGGCAGAAATAAAAACAAATGCAGAAATAAAACCAACTCAACCTCTCAAAGCCATTCTATGCAGTAACTTCACAAGCTGCTGAACACTGATGCCACTATTATTTTTGGCATCAGCCATGGATTTATATTACATCATTTGGAAGGTGACCAGCTTACACCAGATGAATGAAGAACCTGACTTCACCTACTCAGCTGTGTTTTAACTATCTCCCTATACGCCAGCCTCAAGTTTCTACAGATTTCGACCATTTCTTCCGTTAATTCTTCCTTTGCGTGCCAGTTTATTCCATAGCGCTTTTATCCTAGTCCTTACTCTCCCATCCTTCACCTTTAAAAAGTGGATTAGGCAACATGGCAAAATAAGCCTCTGTTGCCACCAAGTGAAAAATAGCTGGAACCTGAGCATCTTAAATCCTCCAACTGATTCATAATGCCTGGGATTTTCCAGTGACCAGACTAAAATCTTGGACAATTGCTACCATTGTCATGATTTCCTACTTTTTTTTGCAAGCTCCTTGTCCAATTTCTTTCTTTAATCTGAAGAGAGACAGAATCAAGATTCACATAAAGCTCCAAAGTCACAATCTACAATCAACATTTTTATTTTCCTAAATAGAAACAAGTTCATATGAACCAAGTGACAGTGACTTTCATTCAAAAAAAACCCGCAAATAACAGATGGCACATATACAGACACACAGTGGCAGTAAGATGACAGAAGGATTTACTTCCTGAATATGCTAGCAACTCCTAGCAATTTCTTAAACTGTGAAAGGAAAAATTAGAGTATCTTTTGGGGAAGGGAGTGGTTTTTGGTTGACAGACCAGTTTTACAAGTGTTTTGGAAAATGTTTTGGAATTTCTTCCAAAGCCTTTTCTTATCTGAGAAATAATTTTCTTTCCAGCTGAAGCAAACAGGAATGCTGCTGTCATGTGAATCTTTTCATTAATCCTCTATCAGATGCTTTTGTAGCTGCTAAACAGCTACAAAACGTGCTCTGCAGTCAAGCAGAAACAAAACCGAAACACTAGGTCCAGACGTGTGCTGTATTCACTAGCAAACAGTTCAGTAAGGCCCAAGCACAAAGACAAGTGAGAAGTAAAAATTAAACTACATTAATACCCATAATTTTTGTGATTTTCACTAGAACAGCAGTTCCTAAGAATCACACCCAAATGGTGTTCAGCTCACCTTGGGAGGCTCAGGTTCTGCAATGCCGTTTTCTGCACCTTCAGCTGGCTCTTCTGCATCCAAAAGGATAGTCCAGCGATCCATAAGAACATCATCCGCCTCGTCCACAGAAACCAAAATGGAGTACGGGTCCTCCCCACTGTAGCCAGCTCCCCAGCGCAAGACTCTCCCCAAGTCATTACCTGGGCAACGGTGAAGAACACCAAAACATGACCGTGTCTCATAATCAGTACATCAGCCCTGTTTTACAAATCACACTGCACTAAGGTGCTCCTATTAAGTCACGGAATTTGTTTGTTTGGAAGGAAGAGCTAACTAGCAGGAAAAAAAAAAATCTAAGTTGTGTTGTGTCTGCACATATGTTTACTATTGCATACAGACACACTGGAACATTTCCACAAAAAGTGATAGGAAAACCTGTTATGGAGTTGAGACTCCAGGGAGCAACTGAGTTTGCTATCTTACAGCAATGGCTGATGCATCTGTGGTTGTCAGGAGGAGGATATTTTGCCCTCCCAACTCCTGCCCACTCACCCACACCCATATCAACACTCCTGCTGCTTGTTTTTCCTGATGCCGTTTTTCAGAAAACATGACTGACATTTCCTTGAAAAGCTGTTATTTTGGTTTACTTTCCGGCACCAGCCAGAACTGAATCTCACGGCATCTCGGCTGCAAAACGGAGTCCTGTGTCAGACAGATAAAAATAACACTTTCTGGAGGACTTCTGCCCTCAGCAGAAGAACGGTTCTTGTTGTGATTCTCACCTGTTCCTAAAGGTAAGATGGCAACTGAGGGCTCTGAGCACACCAGCTTGTGCCTGATCTCCTCGAGTGCACCAAGGACCCAGCCAACGGTGCCGTCCCCTCCGCACACCAGCACTCGGAAGGAGGGGACTTTGGAGAACGTGTGAAACCTCCATTGTGAAGCGAAGTACAGGGGAAAAGAAATGTTACAACAGAATATAGGAAATGCAAAGTCCCAATATGCTATTTAAAATAAGACAGTATTACTGGATTTCTGCCTGTGCCCCTTTACCATCAGTTTCTGGATCAACTTCAACAAGGTGAATGGAAAAATATGAAGTTGTAGATAAAGATGATTTTAAAAAGAGTAAAAACCATATTCCTCTAAGATTCTTCACAGACAGAGCTAAATGGTTAATCACTTCCTTTTTCAAGGGCACAGATACCTAACTAGTCACAATTTCAAAGTGAACATCTGTAACTCTCTAAATCCTAGAGGAGTGTTGATTAGTGTTTTTGTACTTAGTCATAGGAATCACAGTACATTTTCTTCTTCATAGTACTTTTTCCTGGTGACGCTTACCTTTTGTGGCTTTTCATCCTACATACCAAGATATCATGCAAAAGAATTGCTATTTCCCAATGCACAAGAAGCAATGAAAAAGTGGGAGCATTTTGTCATAAAGCTACAGAAAGATTCCAAAGCCAAAACAGAATGAACTGGTTACTGAAGTTGCAGCTTGAAGTGCATTAGAAAGACAACAGCATGATATAGCTCTGACAAAAAAATTAGTTTGTGTAGTTTGTTTATCTTGTCTCCTACATAAGCTGCATTCTTCCCACAAAGCTTTTGTTCTGAAGATCTTGTCATGACAAGTTTTTTATCAAAGCAGTAGTGAAGGAATGAGGAATAGGCTACAACCATCGCTTTCAGTTTTATGAAGCTGTAACAAAGTGGGGTTGATTAAATCAAGTCATCAGTTCCTGCCTTCCTACAAGCACATTATGTCCTGTTCCTTGTAGAAATGTTGCAGCTATGATGAGGCAGGCCCTGTTAATTCTGCAACTGTGGCCAAGTTTCAAGAGTCAAAATAGACAATTTTTTTATATTTTCCTGGTAGTTCCCATGAAACATCAGAAGAGATAAAAGCAAAAAATCCACCCTCATCAGGAAATGTGACATTTCTCTTTCCATCTTTATTCAAATATAAAATCTATTTATTTTTAATAATTATTGAATATGTGCTATTGTAAAGTGCATATGACTTTCCCAGGGCCAGACTCTGCTACATTTGACACAAATATCTACATCAGGAACTATTCTGTTCTCTTTTCCGTAGAGAACCTCAAAGTTTAAATCTGTTCTCACAGTAAGAACCAGTCAGAAGGAAATGATCCACTGTCCTGGTCTTCAGGCACAGAACAGAAGCAATTTAGAACAGCAATTGACTTATTCAAAATAAGTGACTCTAGTCCACCCTTTTAAAAAATAACAAAACAACGTAAATTAAAAAAAAAATTAAAATGTGATGACTTACCCAGGAAGTGGGCCGCCATTGGTAAGTTCAAAGACCTGATGTGGGTTTAACAGCTTTCTAAAACTGTACAGCAGATCCCGACCTTTTAGACCACCACTTTTTGGATTCACAAATACAAGAAGTGGGCAACAATTCCGTGGTATCTTGGAAGCCTGAAAGAAAACAAGAAAAAGGGTTAGTCAATGCCAGGACAAGGCAGGAAAATTATTACTGCATCTCAGAAATATTACCTGATGCTTCCTTGATGCCTAGGGAAAAAAAATCCAGATTCTATAAATAGATTCAATGTCCAGACAATGGACAGGTTAGCTGCTGATCTTGCTTCCCTAGGAACTGAAGGCTCCTTAACCCACTCCAAGTACACATTTGAGCCTAACATTAGAACTAAAGGCATTGTAAGTAGCCCTTCCTACACATTTTCAGTAAACAGTCTAGGCAAAAGAATAGTGTGAGGGATAAGAGTTCTGTACGATTGAAACAGTTTCCTTGAAAAGCGAGAGCTTCTCCCCAAACCAAATGAAAAATCTTTCTTTAGTTTTGTGGTTGTCTTAGAATGCATGTCAATTTACAAGGACAAAACATTTAAAAATGAAGATGTTTGGGGCAGACAGTGATGTATGTCTCCCTACGAATTTAGAAACTGAAAGCTTCTTTTAAAAATACATGAGGAAAGCTTTTTCATCATGAGGATTTACTCAGGGGTGCCTGCATCTTATGACCTACTGAAGCTGCTGCTGAAAGGACTCTCAAAGCTTCCAGAAACCACTGCAAAGGAGGCCACTGGACATGGCAGAGGTGAGATTTCCTGGGGCACTCTATGGGCTGCATGGGAACAATAAATACCTGCAGCCTCACTGGAGGTCAAAGCTTCCAGCCAACAGATGTACTCCCTTGGGCCTGGTTTTCAGCCAGCCTGCCCGCCCATAAATAGTTCTGTAAAATGATTCGTAAGTAGTTCTAGAAAGATCAGAAGACACCAGCACACCTTTCATCCATCCTGCCACAAGGCTGGGGTGCAGGTACATGCCAGAAAAGTCTATTGGACACTTCAACAAGTGCACTTCTAAACAGAAACGTTTGCCATAATCCTGAAATTGTGGTAATTCTTATTTACAAATTGGACAGCATTCAGGGAACAGCAATTTGTCACGCAGCTGACCGGATGGATTCAGGGAACAGAACAACAGTGCTAAATATAAGTCAATTTAGACAAGAATGATTCAGGGGGCAGTGAGGCAGCAGCATGACCACAGCGTGCAAGCATGTGGAGAGATACCAACAGCTACAGATGGGAGGAGACTGCACCCAGCAAGCCTTTCAGCTGCTGCCTGTGAGCAACCACCAGAGACCACGATCTGAGGTGAACAACAGAGAAATCGGGTTAAATTAATGAGTTAAATTTCTGGGGATGCAAAATGAAGTCTGGCATTGAGATACCCCAGACCTGTGAACTGATTTAGGCACTTACAAACAAATGATTGTTTGGGTTTTCACAGTACTTGAGAGATTTCCTCTGATTTTCTGGTCTTAGAAGAGCTGGGTGCTAATCCTCTGCAAGTCACACACTGCCAGATGCGTCAAGATTCCGACAGACACAAAAATCCTTCTCCTCTAACGCTGCCTGCATGAGAAATGCTCTCTGCCATCCAGTGTGACTTGTCTCTTGACAAAGAGAAAACACACTGAGAAGAGGAACGCTAAGCAGGTACGAAGGCTGGTGAAACAGGCACACACTGCCCCTTCTTTACTCGTCCTTCAGATTCTACCAGAAACATTCAGTTTGAAAATATATCTGTTTTCTTGACAAATAAATGAGCCAAACAAGGTCCGTTTGGGGGACAAAGAGCCAAAAGAACCTCAACATTTTATTTTACTGGAAAGGTTCTACTGCTGCCAAAACAAGTGGGTTGATGAGAAAGAGGCTGCGAAGCTGTGCACACAGCTCTCTCCAAAGGAACCACCTTCCTACTAAACTGACAACTGAAGTCAAAATCCCTTTCACCTCTACATTCAGGCCTTACTGGAAAAGGAGAAGCAATTCAAAGCATGCCCAACACATAACAAGGGTAATATATTAATTTCTGTTAAACACATGGAAAGGATATTTGTAGGCAGCAAAGAAAGTCTATGCAAAATAATGCATGCCACTATCACAAAAAGGAAGGATTCCTTGAGTATTAAGTCAACAGCTCAAGGATCCACACATCCCAAAGAGACAAGTGGATTTTGTCCCCTTGAGCCGTCCCAAGCATTAATGGAAGAGTAAGCAGAACTCTGGTGTTTTCAGAAGTAAATGCCATCTTGTTACCTCCATCAGTTCCGGCATCATCATCTGCCATATCCCACTTAGAACAGTCCTTTGATAATCACAGAATCATCAAGGTTGGAAGACAACTTTAAGATCATCAAGTCCAACCATCCACCCAGCATTGCCACTGTAACGCCTAAACCACTCAACCACATTACCAGCACCAGATCCAGATGCCCCTTAAACACCTCCAGGGATGGTGACCTCTATGGCTAACCTTTTCCAATGCCTGACCACCCTGAGAGTGATAATTTTTTTTTTTAATATCTAATCTGAATCTCCCGTGCCTCAGATTAAGGCCATTTCCTCTTGTCCTCTCACTCCAAGCATTGCAGGAGAGACTGACCGCCACCATACTACACCCTCCTTTCAGGGAGTTGTAGGGAGCGATGGGGTCACCTCTGAGCCTCCTCTTCTGGAGACTAAACAACCCCAGCTCCCTCAGCCATTTCTCATAAAATGTGTTTTCTGGTCCTTTCACGAGCTCTGGACATGCTCCAGCGCATCCATGTCCTTTTTAAAGTGAGGGTCCCAGAACCGGACACAGAACTTGAGATGGGGCTTCACCACTGCTGAGTCCAGGAGGACAGTCACTGCCCTGGTCCTGCTGACCACTCTATTGCTGATACAGGCCAGGATGCCATTGGCCTTCTTGGCCACCTAGGCACATTGCTGGCTCATGTTCAGCCGGATGTTGACCAGCATCCTCAGGTCCTTCTGTGCTGGGATGCTTTCCAGCCACTTTGTCCAGCCTGTAGTGCTGTATGGGGTTAAATCCCATGAGCAACAGAAGGCAGAGCAGCTCTGAAAGGAAACATCATGTCCCATGGGGTAACAGAGCAAATTGTTCCCTTCCAGCACTCCTTGTCCAGCTTTTACTCTGCCCTACCCTCTCTCCTGTTCAGTTCCCACTTCTTCCTCTTCAGAGCTTTTTTAATACCTAAATTTAATCTCCAGGCATTTCAGTTTTCTGAACAATACTGGCAACCTGAAACCTCAGGCTTGGTATAATGCCTGGAAACTTGTGGGGTTTAAAAAAAGGGGGTTAACAGGATAATAAAAAGAAAAAACCATAAAGTTCTGCAGCTCAAAATAAACAAGAACTTTTTCAGAAAAGAGTAAGAGCAAAGAAACCAGCCCAACACTGAAGTCTAAAAAATACCTTACTTGAATGTAACAAGAACATTTGATTATCTTTTCTTCAGGAAATCAGTTTCTAAAAATACTGGTTTGGGACATTTATAAGTGACATGCTGAACACATGTTTTATATTACTTGCTTTTACAGACACGTTCTAATGCACTGAGTTTAAAACCAAGTAACTGAAATAATTCAAGAGCAACTTAAGGGAATCACAACTATTTCTGAGACATGATACACTCTAAAGCATTCAAAAGCACAGCTGTGTTTTGTAAAATTGTCTGAGATCTTACCCAAGGAACATAAATTGTTGCAAATACATTTTTACAGTTTCTACTGTAAATTGCCAACTAAATTTCTTCTCAAGTGTCAATACTGTACCTAAAAACCCCCAAACCAGTTAAACATATACCCTGAATGCTACCTAAGATTCACAAGCAGCTGCAGCGAATGCGTGGAACTAATAAAAAATCTCTATGTAGTGTAAACTGAACAGTCCTACTACTCAAATCCACCTTTGTTAAGGTATCTTCCAATGCTAATTCCTAACTATATGCATTTAGTAGTAGATGCAGCTATTCAGAATTAAAAAAAGTGTTCAAGAAACTGCTTATCCTTACAGTGAACTTGCTTCCCACCACAACTCTTCAATAAGCTTAAAGGAGTAAGAAACACTGCTAAATCCTCAGATAAAGGCCAGCTTCTAAGACAACAATTTTTTTTTTGGTAGAGATTAAAAACTCTTGACAGTTTGTACAGTAGAGCAGGGTTGTTGCTGTGCTTTCTCAAGAGCACACTCTTTATTACAATTCCAGAGAGCCACAAGGGTAGCACCCTTATGCTGCACAATTTTTAAAAGCTCCTTAATAAAGTCCCATTGGGGACAGACGAGTGAGTTTGTTACTGGGCAGAAGAGAATATGTGACTCACAGCCCGAGGACTCCCTTCCCCCTTTAGGCCTGGCTTCAGTGCTGTGCTTGAGGAGTGAAATCTGCAGAAGGGTTTTGTGTTGGCTGGTATTCAGGAAGGAATTTATTGCTCCTTTCTTAGAGACAGCTGAAGGAGGCTGCGTGATTTAGACACTGACAGTCACTGTGAATTGCTTAATTTGTCAGGAGTAGCACAACACGGCTTTAGACTGGGGCAAGATGTTTATTATCCGTGCTAATCCCCTTTCCATTGACTGTACTGTGTAATCACATCTCACAACAAAGCAGAACAAGGCGTTCTGTGCCACCAGCTTACCAACGTGACAATCATAGCACATCTTCCTGGGTGATGGGCTGTCTCCAGGAACTGCAGATATCTCTGACAAGTAGAATTCAACATTTGCAAGCAACTGCCAGCAGCATCTTCCTTGTGCAAGGACTCACAATGCCCCAAGCACAAAATGTCTCCACCCTGACCAGAAAGGACTCTTTATCCAATGAGGAATTATGTGCAAGGTGTTGCAACACAACTGGAGCAGCAGCTGGGTCAACCCCCAAGCCTTGTCTTTATTTTTTGGCATTTTGCAGAAATGGAAAATCACAGAATCATTAAAGTTGGGAAAGACCTGTAACAAGGAGTCCAACCTTTAACTGAATACCACCTTGTTGACTAGACCACAGCACTAAGTCCCATGTCCAGTCACTTCTTGAACACCTCCAGGGACTGGTGACTGCACCACTTCCCTTGGCAGTCCATTCCAATGCTTGAAAACCCTTCCAGCGAAGGGTGAAAAGGGTGACAACCCTTTCAGAAGGGTGAAAAGTAATCACTCATGTTTTGGCTAAAAGGCTCATTTAACTACAATGCTTTTATGATGTAAATATTTGTGTGAGGATTTAGGAGAATTAATGAAATGGAAAGTTTCATCTATTCGGGAACCTTCTACATCTTTTCCTCTTAAGATACACTCTTAAGGAATCTAAACACAGTAATATCAGAGGACACTCCACTAGTAAAAGGCATTAGTGATAAAGCCACAAAAACCTATGCTGGTATTGGCTTCATACAACTGTCTGCTGACTTCCTTGCTTGCCAGTGCTGCAAAACAAGTTCTGGTAAATTGGTTCTGAATTGAAATATTTAATCCTGCAATGTCTTTCACCTTGACATGATACCAAAGAGCGAAACCAAACTGTCCCTGCAGTTCCTTACACACAGCAGCTAAACTGCTTTATAAAATACTGCACTTTTTTTTTCACACTCCAGTGAAGAGAGTATTTTCATTGATCTGAATATTGTGAAATGAAAAAACGCTTGATTAAATTCTTAAAGGCCTGAAACAGCAGAACAGATCAATGCATCTGATAACACTAACTGCTTGACTTTCTAATAAGCAGCTTATGCAAACTGATTCTCCACTCAAACTTCTCAGTAATGGTAATAAGAGGGTGAATTGCTTTGGGTAGACCTGAGCAAGCCAGACTAGAACTGTGCCTCCTCCTTAGATGGTATATCAGACACAGAGTAAGCAAATTTCACCTCAGAAAAATAAGACTAGCAACCTGCTAACCAACAATACTTCTCTGCTTTTATCAATTTTTAAGGGCTATTTTGATTTGTTGTTTTTCGGTTGGTTGTTTTTTTCTTTAATTTAATTGGCAATTTGGTAAAATCATTAGCCCCTCATTCCCAATTTCTTTGTATTTCACTCACAAAAGGAATGTAAAACATGGTGTAAATTTAGTAGTATGTCAGTTCCTGTGTATTTCCTGGTACTGTATTTAAATCATCACACATATAAACAAAGACTAATATTATCATAGGCTAAAAAGATAGCCTGGGTTGGAAAGTACTGCAGGAGGTCATCTAGTCCAACTGCTACCCAAAGTAAAGACTATAATCGACCATTAGTCTACTCTGGGTAATTAGTGAATGGCATAAGCTGGGTGGACAAATCATGTAAAAAACAACACTTTAAGTACCATTTGGATTAACTTTTGGCTCCTTTCAGTGAGATGACCAAATATAAACAACACATGCTGAAATGGAAACACAATGTTTGTGCCCCAGTACAGCCCCTCTCTCCTGCTCACATATTAGAAATTAATCCCTAGCAGTCCCCTGAACTGGAGTTTCTAAAAAATATCTTGCATCAGATAACAGCAATATCCACATTTTCCTGGCATCAAGAAGTTCTCTTCAAACATATCCAGTGTCAGAAAAACAGACATATGTAATCAGCAGAGTGGAGTATGTCCAACTTCACACCACAGACACGAAATATAGGCTCGTAATGCATTTGCCTAAAAAACACCAAAAACAAGTATCCAAAAGTTCGTGCTGCTCTCTGTTTCTTGTAACAGGCACTCTGAAACCTAGTTTGGACAAGGGGGCCTTGATTTCTAAGGACTTCACAAAATGTAATTCCTATGCACGCATATGAACAAGGCTCTCACCTTTTTAGGAGGGGTTGTAATTTTTGATTTTGCCAGTTGCACATGAGCACTACCACTAGTATCTACTCATACAAAACCCGTATTTTGCCTTCAGAAAGCCTTGACAGGTGTAGGACTCATTTTTAAACAGTGAAAGCAGGTATGTGAGTAAGCAACTATGGCCACTGAACTTGATACCCTCCTAATCTAAAGATGTTTCATAATTCCCACTAATAGTGTAATTTTTTAAAGTTTTTGACCTTCTGTGAAGTTCCAAGAAGTCAAACCAAGACTCTTACTTCACTTGCCATAATGCAGCTTCAGAAAGATAGTAACTGCAAGATACACAACAGCTCAGCAGAAAGTAAGTACAGTAACACTCTTTTTTGGACAGAACCTACATAATCCTTGTTAAAAATATTACTTCACTCAGTTAAATAATTTTCCTCTTCTCCCATTGATTCTACTTTATTAACATGAAACGTATTATTAAACCAACTGATTCATATGAAAGTGATTTGTAACAATATGAATAAATCAGAATCAGGCCTGAATTTGTGAAAGGACTCTTGGACTAAGTCTTTCAGAAGACTATGTTCTTCTAAAATCCTCAAGGGGTAAACAAGGTCAAACTGCCTCTGCTACAGAATGGGGGAAATGAAAATAACGTCAATGTAAAAATAAGCAGAAGTACTTTACCTCATGGTTAGTGAGGAAACACATTTAGCTCCCATAACAAAGTTTTGTAAGCATTTTAAGACATACCAGCTGAAATTGAAACCCCACTTAACGTTTTGATCATTGAAAGAATCAAAGAGAAAAAAAATTCTTTTTCTCCCCTTTATAGTTGCATAGTTAGGCAGCTGTAGATTGACAATTCAACAGTATTACAAAACAAGTGACAACTCATTGAATATATCATATACATGAAGTACAGGTTCTGAAGTATTTTTTTCATCACACTACTTACAGTATGGCCTCTTTGAATAAAGCATACTTTCATTTAGTCCTAGCAGTAAGAGTTTTAAGGCAGTTGTTTTTTCCTTTTAAAGATATTTTTTAAATCCAAACCTTTCTCTTACCGTAACTGCAGGAATTACCACAGCATTCAGAGGCTTGTCATTGACAACAGTATCTTTAACGAGCATATATATTCTTTCAGCTTCAGAAAAACATGAAATTTGGAGTACAACAGCACCTGTAAAGAGGCATCAGAACTACTTTTTATGTTTTCTATTATTATTATTAAATAGGTCTCATATTACAGCAGAAGTTTACTCAGTTTATTTGAGGATGTTATTCAGCAAAACTTATCCTGCAGTTGTTTGTTATCAGTTGAATTGTGTTGTGTTTTTGAACCTCCCTTCCTACCCTCAAACACCTCAGATTTTTGTTAAAGCAAAGCAACTTGAAGACAAGAACTGCAGCACAGAACTGATGCATATATAAAGATTTCCTTTCAGCTTCGGGGTAGGGCCTATTTGCATACTCTTTATCATAACTTACATTCTGTTCTCATCATGTACAAGTGACAGAGCTTTCAGGTTTCATTTTGTATCTGATTATTAAAAATCCATTAGTTCCGTTCATTAACAATATCTCAGTAAGAATTACTGCAAGCAAATATTTGGGCTGATAATCAAGTTTAGATCTTTATGTTGGCTTAGGTCCTGAATGGAGAAGTTGGGGAAGAAGGGAAGACAAAAGAGAAAAAACAAAATAAACACTGACAAGTTAGTATAAAGTAAGATACTTGGTGAGGAGGAAAACAGGGCAGAACACGACAAAAATGCATGGACAATGTATGAGAGGTAGGCTGGTAACATAACCTGGCTGCAACAAAAAGGGAGAGTTAGGAAGTTATGAGAACCACAAAAATACAAACATAAGAAGAAAGCGGCAATCCAAGTCACATACAAGCAGATACATCTAAAAAACACATGCATGTAAATTTGATTTAATGATGCTGTGACATGGGAAGAGTATCACAAAACCCAGTATTCTCCACTGACAAATATGGAAAGGAGAAGGTACATCTGAAAGCTTTACAGCTTCTCCTATGAAAAAATCAAAATCAATCAGTACCAATTAGTCATGTGGAGATAGCAAAAACACAAAGAAAGTCAAACACATCACTCTTCAAAACTGCTATAAAAAAGATCCGTTTAGCAGACATGTGGAAGCTAAGCCTGCCAAAGGATGTGAAACATCTCAACTACAGACACCTAAACATACAGAAAAGAAAATTCCACACCTTTAATTTTTACCAAATGCAGATCTCCACCTGACCACTGCACTAAAGCTGCCCAGAGCCACTGCTGCTCCAGCTCTCAGAAGCCTCATGGCTTCTCTGACCTTGCTGAAATAAAATTCATACAGCAAAAGCAAAGAAACAGCTCAAAGGATGAATGCAGATAGGAATGCATTTATTTTCTTCAACTTTCAGCCACTGACCTCTAGCTCTTAACACTGCTAGGAAACAGTCCCACTGAGTCCAAAAGCATTACCAAATTTTAGTATTCTCGAAGTCAAAGAAAGAACACTTGAAGGATTTTTAACAGTTCTGTGTGGTTAAATTATGCAGTTGGAAGTGCAACTTCGAAACTCATTTTTATGATTAAATATTACCACCTTCTGGTATACAAGGCATGAAGCCAACCTTTTAACTTTTTTTAATAAGGTAACACTAATCCACTGCTCTTCATAAATACAATGTGTTACATTTTACCTGAAGAGCTTTTTGCTTATGCAGTCAGACTAACATACTCTGAGCTTCCAGCCTTTAGTATTAGGCTGCAGTTTTGAACATAGACATTGTTTGCAAGACTAAAAATTTTAATGCTTACCTTGTGCTTGATAAACATGACTCACAGATACTAGATTTGCTGCAAAGGGTAAAAATATAAACACATAAAACCTTGGGTACATTTAGAGTAAATATTTAAAGTATTTTTAAAAGTTACATAAATATAATATAAATAAATATTAGAAGTTATACAAATATACGGAGAGCCTCCAGCTAACACTTTACCTCTCAAGTTTACTTTGCAAGTAAGAAAAGCTAAACTGATTTTCATAAAAGGTGACTAAGAATTCTTTGTGGCATTTCAAGTTTAATTCCTCTTCAAGTGACATAAAAGATCGGGAAAAATGCTCTGTTTCCTGAAACAAAAAGCATGACACATTCCTGACACTTTTTATACAAAGTATTTGTTGAAGGAATATTATGAAAATTCAATTACACTTCTTTGAAAAAGAAAAATAAATTCTTTTCCCTGAGTGTTTGTCCATATGTGTGCACACACCGGTCATACTTCTCCATGACGAGGCACAGAGCCCATGAATAACATGGAGAAGAGCCCAGGCAAAAAGCGTCAGAGGTTAAAGGCAAGGGACATTCTGCACGTGGTTTAAGGTATGTATAGTTCTTGTAAAGAGTGATGCTTTTTCCCACACACATACAAAATAAAAGGTGTAGTCACATATAACTCAAGTAACATAATAATTGTTCATAAATAATGAGCTGTCACATCTCTCCTGCAACTGTGAGCATATTAAAATGATTAAAAAAGCCCACATGAGAATAAAATGCAGAATGATTTTTAAAAATAAGGTCAGAAAAACTTAAAATTATAAGAAAAATGAGCAACTGATGCTACTACATTTTGTTCTGTACAAGTTAATGTGTCTGAAAATACATCTGTTTACTTACTTTTGATAGCTAATTCTTCCTTGAGAATATTTGTGTATTCTTCAGGGGAAAGCTGAGGTGGAAGGCCACCAACAAATAAATTTACTTGTACAATGGATTTGCTGTTTTCCACAATGTAAAACCTTGTTTGATTCATCTGACGTATTGAAGTCTAGCAAAATAAAGGAAAATAAATGACATGACATTTGGCAAAAAGATATTGTGAAGCATGATCCAAAATAGTTCTGCACTTAGCAATCATGTCCTCTATGCCTAGAGAACGTCAGAAACAGAAAAAAACTTACAAACTTTAGTTCAAGCACTTAGCTTCTCTACCCTTGAGCCTGCTTAGGAGATAACCAATTACTCACTTTTTCTGTAAGGAAGGGGACTCCATACTTGCTATTAAA
>VZTE01004635.1:170389-229953 GCA_013397775.1 Eulacestoma nigropectus | reverse complement strand
AAAAAAACCAAAAAACCAAAAAACACGTTTCTTTCTCAGATTTACCTTTCTTATGTCCTTGAGTCTGTTAAGAATCAGTTCCTGATTGTCCAAGACCATGCGCTGAACTGGAGAGGGCAAGACCATTAATCATGTTAGAAAGCATGTAAATTATTATCAGGCTCAATTACACAAAAACAGTAAGAAAAAATTTAGGGAAAAAGTACAGCTCTGCATACAACCAATTTTATCATAAAGGACCATGCAGACTTGAGCTACTTATTATCCAACAGAAAAACCACATAGGTGCTTGGAACAGTCTGGCTTCTTTCACAGTTCTTGAAAACCACCCTCTTTTAAAAAAAGGCAGAAACAGCCCGAACCCACTCAAAAGACAAGCAGTACTTCAGTAATAATCTAGCTGTTTGACAGAAGACTTTAAAACTATATTCCCTAACAAGTACAGTAATAACCAACTTCTGTGTTTTATCAAAATATTAAAACAATTCTAACAACTTCCAGTTAAAGTAAGGTTGCAAATGATGCTTTAAAACACAGCACCAAAAACCAACCAAGGTTATGACATTCACAAAGCTACAATAACCTCATAAAACAACTTCCCAATAATGCTCACAAATAAAGCAAAGCATTGAGACAGTATTTGAACTAAAAAGATATTTACTCAGCTGTGGTCAGAGCATTAGACTACTTCAGTGTCTTTATTTATTTCTCCATTCAACCTTACAAATACTGAAGCACAAAGAGAGGTCAACTCGGAGAACACCAGCCCAGCTCCTACAGGCTCACAAAACACTTGAGCAATGCTAGGACTGCAGATTTCTGTTCTTCCTAACACACAAACATATTACATAGACTGTCTTAAGACTCAAACTTACTCTTCTGGGGGGCTGTGTCAGGAGGAAAGAAGACAGAGGAAGGGAGCCATTTGAACTTTAGAATTAATCCTAAATAAATAACTGCAATTAAGAAAATTATGTCTGTTAAACATAGGTCCCCAAAACAGGGCAAAAATGTCAATACCTACGAGAAACCATAGATGAGATTTTATGTAATAATGAAGGGGAACCTTATTCCCACAGGACATACAAGACGGAAAAGAACCAGCATCACTCCTGACTAAGTATTTCAACATCATCATGAAGTTTCATTTGTGTTTTTTATTGTCGAAAATGAACTGTGACTGTGTTTGAATGGAGAAAAAAACCCATGGAGATCAGATGTGCCTTTGGCCAATGCTCCTTGACTTACCTTGCTTACTACCCATAAGCACTTCCACCAATTTGAAGTTCTGGAGGCACTCCATCTGCCAAAAGAAACAGCATGTAAATGCAGCTTCTGAACAATGTAATTTTGCCAGATGTTACATTATTGTGTTATATACTGTACACAGTGTATAACAGAGCATGGAAAATTAAACATTTTAAAAAAACTAAATATTTTTAAATCAACTATTATGTTCTTCCTCTAACTAACTCCTTCCAAGACAGGAATAATCTTCATTTTATACACTCATGGCATCATGCTACCATGCTCCTAAAAACATTGGCATCCTCACAGCTACATTGTGAAGGGGCCCCTGTACAGCATGGTTAATCCCATTCCTGATTCAGCAATGAACAGCTCATCTGGGGCATTTCCTGAATGTCCTTCCAAAGCAAGCATGCAGGACTGCGAATATGCCTGCTCTTTGAAAAGATGGCCCAGGAACCAGCTTGACAAAAGCAGGCTGACCACTCCCCATCTCCTGGGACACTCCACAGGCATTAATGGAACAAAACCCTCTTCACATGTGTCACAGTCTCTTCAAGCTACTGCCAGGAACCACTCAAGTCCCTTGCAGCTGGATGAGAGGAGCTGGCACAGCCAAGAGCTGAACCATTTCAATGACTGAAACCCTGCAAACATATGACACTCAGGATTGAGGAAGGGTCTTAAGTTTTGGCCTTCAGACTCAAGAGACAAATGATCTTGCTTCACATGTCGTGAACAAGAGCCTCAACTGCCTACCTGTGCTTTGCCTGATACTTGATGACAGCAACTTGGAGAGCATCTTCAGCACATGCAAATTCTGGCTATTAAGAAGAGATTTCCTGTACGTGCATGTTTATACAGAGAAACAAGTAGAGCATTTAAAAATTATCACTACTGGAGAAATTGCAACTGAGCCAAAGAATTAAGTCTCTTACAGCATATAGCTAGCTTCTCTAATACAGAGATGTGAAGATCTTTCCCTAACAGAATTTCCAATTATACTGCTTGACTATTGCTTTTTTTTCAGATGAGACAAAACTTTGGACATGGTTGTTTCAATTTTTATCAAAAGGTCCATGGCACTTGAAATAGACTGACAACAAATCCTGGAAGCATCCTACAGCCAAAACAAGCTGCATGCTTTACACGGTGGATACACCTAGACAGATCTATGATTATCACTTACTGCAGATAGCTAGTCACAGGCATGTTCCTATGTACCCTGTAAATAACCCCACATGGCAGCAGTCGCCCTCTGCGAGCATGGCTGTGCCCTGGAGCAGTGGAACTGTGCTGATTTCCTGGTGTGCTCACAAGCCCCAAGAAAAAAATGTGCATGCTACAGCTTCGTGTCTCCACACTGGTATGGTCAGGCCTGCCAATGGCTTGGCATGCTAGCAAAGTCTACTAACATGTTTCCTGAAAGTCATGCTGTTTTGGCACCAACCCTAAGAAATACAGGCAGACTGAAAAGAGATTATCTTCCAAGGAAAGCATGTGCATCCACAAGATTACAAGACATATCTAGTAATTTCCAATGATGTGGGAAGGAATGCAGACAGTAAAGAACGTGGGTGCTGTTTCAGCCTTGAGTCCTTCCTTGTAGCCCTTGGGGGCTTACAGAGATGCTGCCTGCCACCGTAGCAAGAAAATTTCTGCAGTGCTCTTTAATGTTTTATAAATTGTCTGGATGAAGGAATCAAATGCACTGAGAGTTTCGTGATGATACTAAGCTAGGAGGAACTGTGGACTCCCTCAAGGGTAGGGGACACTTAGGGGGAGATCTGGATGAGCTAGAGGGCAATCATCAACCATCTGAAATCTAGCAAGAGCTACTGCCAGATTCTCAGCCTGGGATGGGGTAATTCTGGTTAAAAATACAAACTGGGGGATGACAGCTGGAGAGGAGCCCTGTGGAAAAAAAACTCGTGGACTGGGTCAGTGGCAAGTTGAACATGAATCAGCAGTGCCCTGGCAGCCAGGAGGGCCACCCGTGTCCTGGGGTGCATCAGGCCCAGCATTGCCAGCAGGACAAGGGAGGGGATTGTCCCGCTCTGATCTGCACTGAGGTGGCCTCACCTCGAGTGCTGGGGGCAGTTCTGGGTGCCACAGTATAAGATGGACATCAACCAATCTGTATGTGTCCAGAGCAGAGTGACCGAGATGATGAAAAGTCTCAAGGTCAAGACTTGGAAGGACCTGTCTGAGGTCATTTGGTCTGTTCACCCTGGAGAAGAGGAGGCTGAGGAGTGACCTAATCATGGTCAACAGCTTCCTCAAGGCAGGGAGTGAAGGGAGAGGTGCCAATCTTCTCTCTCTGGTGACCAGAGATATGACCCAAGGAAAAGAGAATGAAGCTGCAGTAAGGGGAGTTCAAATTTATGAAAAGGTTCTTCACTGAAAGGGGGGCTGGTCACCGGAACAGGATCCCTAGGAAAGTGTTCATGGCACCAAGTCTGTGAGAGTTCAAGAAGTGTCTGGACAATGCTGTTAGTCATACACTTTACTTTTAGGAAATCCTGCAAGGAGCAGGAAGTTGGACTCAGTGATCTTTATGGGTCCTCTCCAACTTGAGATACACTGTGATTTTATAATTTCCTTCAGAGCAGCATGAAGAATTAGGAGACAAGCATGATCATCCTAACAATGATTGCCAGTTTCCCAAAAAGGTAAAATTAGCAGAATAAGTGTGTTTTGAATATTTCAAGACATAAATAACCAGTAAAAAAACGCTGCACCCCAAGAATCATGGTGTTCATGCAAGTAAATCTGTTTGAGCCAGAAACACTGATGGTACCTTTCAGTACATAGCACCCATGCCCACCTACCCTGAAGATTGCATTAAGCTTTGAGCAGCATGCCAGTCACAAAAGATCATCCACCAAATGCTAATAACATTTACATTAACTGCGAATTAAGGGACTGCAATTTTTCTGAAGAGAAAAATACATACTTCAGGGTCACTCAGGTGGCATATGGCCATGCTCAGGATCTTTCACTTACCTGCCTTCCAAGTAATGGGAGCACTTCTTTGATCACAGTCTGCACAGTGCTATCCTTATTTACTCGTAGAGAAACATATGCCATTCCCACCCTAAGGAGAAAAATACTTATTTTAGGACAATCATTTGACATATCCTGTGTGTAGTTTTTTTAACTAAGTATAAAATTTTCTCTGGGGGTAGGCACATATTTGAATTAGTTGGAGAAAGTTGTTCACTGAGGCGCATGGCAGATGTGGTATCAGCACCACAGACAAGAAAACACTTTCATCGCAAGGAACTGCTAATTGCAATTGTAGCACTGCAGATTAGCTTCTTCCTAATCACAAAGATAACCTGCAAGTCTTTCATAAAACTTGGCAATGCAGTTGCAACAGCAAAATGACCACATGGTTTAATTTTATCCCACAGCTCTTCAGAAATTAGTAGGTCAACAGGCCATTTTGTTTCCACTATAAATATGCTTAAAATTCATACTGTCTCATTGGTAAATATAGGGGTTTTGTTATTATTTAATTTCTTCCTCCTCATCTCACATGGGAAGTTACACTGTAGTTCTTCCTACTTCACATTTCTTTGAAAAAATCCATCAATTTTTCAAGTGACATGTATGTCGTAATTTGTTTACAGGTGTAGTTAATGTAAAGTTGCATCTTTCTCACCAAACACATGACAATAGAACTGCACAAGTTGCACAGTATATTCCATGCATGTAAAGAAACCCAAGAGTTTCCAGGCATGGAAATGAATGTTATGCATACTACCCACTCCGAAAAATGAACAGAAGAATCCTGAAATACAGAAAAAGAAACTACATTCCCTGTTAAGAGTTCTGCAGCTTCAATAACTAAAACAAACAGGGCTAGAATACAGAGGACAAATGTAGCCAAGCAGGATAACCCTGTGATCAAGAAGGAAAATACTCACTTTAGCCAGGCAGGATAAATTCTGATCACTTCCTCGTCATTTGGTTTGGCTCTGATGATCCAAGCTTCAGGAACAGATTCTCGGAATACTGAGCCCAAGTTGCTGTCCTCTGCAGCATCATTCCTGTTGATAACATCATCAGAGAGCAGCACCTGCTGCGTAAAGGTCTGAAGCTCATACTCCTGCTGGTCATCATTTATGTAGTATGCCCTCAAAGCAGCCTCCTAAAACACAGCAAGATAAATTAACATTTACTTGAAAAGACACAATTAATACCTATACAGCCAAAGAAATTATAAATGCCTGATTCATGAAATGAACCTTTAATGCATGTTCTAACCTCAGAGCAGTGGATACATAGCAATGGCAAAAAAAAAAAAAAACCAAACAACAAACCCCCTCCCCCCCCCCAAAAAAAAACCAAACCAAAATAAGACAGACGTTTTGAAAACAAATTTTAGTGAACATGAAAGAAGAAAACTTGAGATACCAATGTATTTGAACACAAGCCACAGTATTTTTGGCAAGTGATAATCATTTTAAGACCAAATGTAAAAATTCAGGTCAAATAAATCTACACTCACACATGTAAAATTTACTCCGTAAGGAAAATGGTAAATTACCCTTGATTGTACCCAACTCTGCCTACTCAGTCTTCTTGCACTAAGGGGATGCTAAAAATTAGTGGGCTTCTCAGCCTCAAGGCTGCCCTGAGCCCACACACCTGTGAAGAGGAAAGGGAAGGGCTGCAAGATGCACCCAGTCACAGGAATTTTATATCCATTATAGGCCCGTGCCTGCAGCACCTCTGCTAACACAGATGCTGCAGTCATTACAGCTCACTTACCAGAACTTGTATTCATCTTCCCTGGTATTAAAAGCACCAGCCTGGTAAAATGTGCTTGAAAGGCAAGTAGCACTCCTAAATAAAAGTGTTTTCAATCCTGTACATAGTTTTTCCTAAAGATCTTTGACATGCAGAACACTACAAACCATTTTCAAAACTCCTGTTGATTTTTAGCACAGTATCAAGATAAAAATCCTAATGATCTTTAGCTTTAAATTGTCAAAATTCTGATGTAATACATTCTTCAGACTTCTCTGCCAAGTCTGTTATGACTCTGAGACTTCACCATGGTCAAATCTATTGTGCACCACCCTATTCCCACTCCGGGATTTCTCTCTCACAGCGTGGGATCTCTGCCTAGCCCAGTAAATAAAGATCTGTACAGCACACTTGATTTAGTACTGAGTAATTTTTCCACCCCAGATGGAGCACTGGAAAAGCCAGGGAGTGGCCAGTGTGTGATCAATAATTAATTACTTTCACAGCCAAGGGGTGGAGATAACTATAGCAAGCTTTAGTGCTCAAAGCTGATTAACTCAAGTGCAGTACTGGTGGCTGTCCAGGATAAATATCAAACCACTACTACAGAAAAGGAGCAATATCTAAGGAGCTGGTTATCCCATGTTGCTTGTAGCAGTAAAATCAGGCTTCAGAGTAACACAGGGAAGCAGAATGACTGCTCAACATGTGATACTGTGGTTGCATCATGCATGCATCATGTGTTGCATCATGCTACAGATATGTAAGCCACTATTTCTTCAGATGCTCTAAAGTAAGAGCACTACATGAAGAAGTCAAATTACATTGTCTTATTATAGTCCATTTACAGATTTTTGTTGTTGTTGAGTTACATTTCTAAAATTTAGCTTTTTACTATTGTAATATGAAATTGTATGTATCACACTGGAAAATTGACCCTCACTGGGTATCTTACCACAACTTCTTCATTTTTTGCAATCCTTGGAACTGAAATTAGTCGAAATTGATTGCGTTTCACTGCATCATTCCCATCAAATATCTTTAGTGTTTGTTTACCTGAATGGAAACAATTGTATTTCATTAACACACACCTCAAATCAAAAAGCTACCTGAATAGGAAGTGTACAATGTAACTACTTAAAACCTGCTTTTAACCCACAGAAACATTTCTTTATGGGAACATTCCTTCTCATAGGACAAGCTTTGAGGCTGAATATTTTAATTTTTGTTTAGTTACTGTTCGTTTAAAACAGGGGTACATTCAGAGAGGAAAGAGGGATGAGTAATCACAGTTTTATCCTGGCTTTTGATATAACTGTTATAACCATACGGTGTATGTTATCACTTCTTCATCCTCAGCATTCAAGGCTGAATTGACAATATTGACAAGATGAACAACTTGAACACCAAGACAAAGTGCCATCCCCTTCAGAACAGCTCCCAGAGCACTGCCAATTCTGAGATTGTGCTTCCAAAGGAAGTCCTTAAAATAGCTGGTTAAGTGTATGGGCAATGGGAGGAAAACAGGAAAAACTGAAAGAAAGAAGGTACAGCAAATGAAGACCTTCAGCCTTTTGCTGTGTTTCACTTCACTAAAGGCTTATCAAGTCCATGCTCAAGCTGTTGAGCACAGATTGTTGCCCAGACATCTGTGAAAGGGTGTAGAGTGAAGGATTTAAGGTTCACCTTTCACCAAGATGGGTTATGACTCAGGCACAGGCTGCTGTGTGACAAAGTCTCTTACTTAAGCAACTATTTCAAGAGTAATAGCAAACACAACCAAATTCTCACAGAACAGGCAGGTTTTGAGAGGTTTTAGGAATAAGTTAATATTACCAGTCCATGTGTCCTTACTGCCTCTGGAAAGGAAACCAAGTTAATCTATCCAGACCAAAAACGAGATTCCATGAAGACAGACTTTGTGTCCTCTCCTGATCTCATCTTTATGAAGACACCTGATGAGCTGCTCAGCTTTGCAGGGTCTTGCAGGTACTCCCCAGAGAGCTGATGCTTTACAGCAGACATAACTATTCTTCACGGACAGAATATGCCCTTTTTATTGCAGTGTTGGACTAAACTATTAACGAAAGTCACCCGTTGTATAGCAGTGTTACAGAGTCTGATCTCACAATAAATCTGTACACCCGCATTCATCAGCAAGCAGTACAATCACTAGAAGCCATCACTTGCAATTCTTGAAATGTTAGAAATATTCAGTGAAAGCCACATACACCAGCTGTAATGCCCACACAACTGGTTAATCATGCAGTCTGTTAACACACATTGTAAAGGAGATATGTTACATGATGGAGTCTACTTCCATGCTTCCCTCACAGATTCGAAATACTTTGTAGTACAGAATAAAATACTGAGGGCCCTTTGCTCTCAAATAATATCAGCATTTAGGTTCAATGAAACTCATTAGCAAATTGCCATTTACCACAGAAGGATTAAAAAGGAGAACTGGAACTGGAGGAAGAAAACCATTAACCACCTCTAATTTATTACTGAAAAAAAGCAAGCAAGAATCCAGGCAAAAATGTGCATCACTAGGTATCTCAATGCTGCAGTGACAGATTATGAGGAAAGACTGCAGTGTATAAATATTTAGCAAGGACACTTCAGAGCTAGCTTTCTTGAACCACCTGAAACGAAATATGTTGTGTCTAATCCACCTATTTCTGCTTCAGTGTACATTCTCCAACTTCAATTGAAAGCAGACACCACAGAACTAAAGGATTATCTAATACTTATGTATGAAAGCAGTCTTTTAAAAATGAGATTCTAGCCTTCAAAGAAAAATCATGATACCTTAATTCTCATGATCTTTATTTCTCCTTATTCTGAGATGTGACAGCTACACTTGGACTTCTTTTTCAGTGTAGACCTACCCACTTCTTAAGGATCTTCCTTCGTTATCAATTCCACTGGTCATGGCACAATGTGTGTGCAAGGACATTCTCATTACATAACATGAAGACCTCACTGCACAGCAAAGCAGTCCTCAGCACAGTCTCCTGTCCCACTCCAAAGTCATCCGAGTCTCCCTGGGACAAAACTGGCTATGTTGACTGGTCTAGTGAAAGGTGGCCCATGTCAAGGGGGTTGGGACGAGATGATCTTTAAGGTTCCTTCTAACTCAAACCATTCTATGATTTTATTATGATATTCGAAACCTTACTGAACATGACAAACTGCTCTGAGTGACCTTGCTTGAGCAGGAGGCTGTCCTAGATAATCTCCATACTGGCCTCCAACCTCAGCCATGCTGTTACTCTTTGGAGGGAAGCCTGTATAACAGCTGCATGTACAAAGAAAAAGACACAGACAGAAACGGAATAAATAAAATCACAGAATCATAAAATAGTTTGGGTTGGAAGGGGCCTTCAAGGATCATGGAGTACAAGAATCCTGACATGGACATCTTTCCCAAATCAGGCTACTCAGAGCCACACCCAACCTGGTATGATACATTGAGACTTTTCAATTATTTTTGTTGATATGAAAAGTAGTATTACCGTGGATTTTCAGTTTTCCAATTATCATAGTGGCTGTGTCTGTTGCCAATTTCTTTTTAGTCACAATACAAGGAAGATTTAAATATCTTCAACTCCTGCTTCTAAAGTGAAACTCAATCCTTGAAACTCAACAACCATTGCACTGTGACTATAGCACACATCAGAAAGTGACCTACTCCTTTAAATTCTGCTGGATTTATGCTAGAAAGAGTGGAAATCTTTCAAAAACAGATTTCTGTCAGAGTGATCTCCATGGTAACTATAGCATAGACAAACCTTAACCAAAAGACACTGTGTCTCATAAAATAGTTTTTAGAGCTACAACTTGAGAAACAACTTACAACTTGAGAAAACAAGCAAACACTGGTTACTGACAGCACAGCTGATGTTCTGAGCATGAACTTTCATAACGCTATCAAAATCTCTGCTGTTTTCTCTAGCAATCCAGAGAGTAGACAACCATCTGAGAATAAAAACATTCATCAACAAGTTCTAGTACTTGTTTTCATTTGGAGGGCCTTTGTAGTCTGCTCTTATGAGATACTAGTTGGCCTAAGAGAATCCCTAGCAATTGTAACTGGAGAATTTTTTATGAGCTCTTCATGTCTTAAGAACAGACAAAGAACAGTTGGATTGACTCTCAAAATAAACTGGTTTACAAGAAGTTTAGATCTACAGACCAGTAGTAATGTCCTAAGCTCAAGCACATTTCTTAGTTAAATAAACATAATGCTGGTAACCTGGTATCCATCACACAAGAAACCTCCTCAACTTTATCAGTGAAAAATCACATTTAACTTTGTCACTGTCCTCCTCAAAGGGGGCACTTCTACTGCAACCCAGTGAAAAATGGCTTTCTTGCACATGAGCTTCTGGAAGGCCATTAACAAAAGAACAAACAGCTACATACTGGAATTAGTCACCCAGAAATACATTTCTCCACTGATTCAGGAGCACATCCAACACATGTAATTTAAGAGGTGTCTTATGCCAGTCTGATTTGTCAAACTAGCCTTGGCAAGAAGTTCAACTATAACCACTTCTGAAGTTAGATAAAGCTCTTCCTTCTACCTGTTCCAATTTTTAAATATTAGAAAATTATTCAGTTACAGAAGTGAAGTCTACATACTCCTACTTAGTATATCTATATAAACCCCCTTGCTAATACACAACAGATGCACTTATCAAATTGTGGTATTTAAAGGAGTTACTGCCTGTTTTGTAATACTGGCACCTCATTGCTAAACGTCTTTTATATTTTCCTGTTGGATCAGAGTACACAGTATCAGGACTTTCTCCTGAAAAACACATTATTTTTTTTCTGACCATGGGATACTGAGCTGAAAATAATCCGTTATTCATGTTTACCCTTTTCAAGGGGAAAATAACTACAAAAGTTTAACTCTAGGCATAATTTACCAAATTGTGGAATTTTATTTCAGAGGCTAAGATACCAAGTTTTCCTGGGAAAAGGACAAAACAGCATTGGGTGAGTCCAAAGTTCATGTTCCCTTTGACTTCCAAATCCCCACAGACAGGAAGGCCATGGCTTCTAAATAGACGTACACATGGCTTGTGACTGAGGTAGGAAAATGATGCAGTCCTGAATGGTTTTGCCACTTAAGAAAGCTAGAGGCCTATCCTGAGTGTATTTGTGAAAATTACTCTTAAAAGACTTAATTCTAGCTTACCAAGAACCATTCTTCCCCCAAAAATTTGTCTTATTTACATGCTTTATGCTCTCCTTCTCTACTGCTGCTTCATATTACAACAGTGGGGACTATCAAATTTTGAATTATTTCAGTATTAGGATTCATAACCTACAAGATGGCATTTATGTATGTAAGAATTATGTATTTTTTCTTTTATTGCCCTTGAAGAGAGCCTTGGGTCTATCTAATACAAAACCATTTTATCTCTTTCTCAGCAGATGAACAGCAATCTGAGCAGGGTAAAACAGAGGCTGTGAAAGGACATGCTGTGAAACCTCTGTTTGCTGACAGCACTGCATCCCCCATTTCTCTGACAGACAGCTTCCTCTAAAACCTCCCCTAGAAGAGGTTTTCTCTGATGTCTGAATTTTGTCCTGCAGAAGATGAACACATGCTGAATCAGACAGTTCACTTGCAGCCAGTGAGAGACACTCACAGGGCAGATAGAGTCTTTTTCCTAATCTGCTTGTATGTCTGTTACATCTATCAGCTGAGAAACTGTATGGTTGCTTTTACGTTAATTTTATGCTTTTGATTTCAGTATCTTGCTAGGCTCAATATAGTGGTTGATTTAACGCATTTAAGCTACCAATATTAAGACTTAGATATTCTAACTTTACACTTCACTCAACAAGCCCATTACAATAGCAAAGAAACAAAAGTGAATGTAGACTACCAATTCAAATCTTCTTCCAATACTAAACCACAGACTTTGTATCCTTTTCTACTGGTTTCTTTCCTACGGAAAAAGCATATGTTTCCACATCAATATTATTCAATTTGTTCAGATTTGTTTTCACTGTTTTTAAAAATACATACCCCTAAAATATACAGAGCTGGAATTAAGAAAAGCTAAATATTCTGGAATGTAATTGAGTTCAGACACTCCTGAGGTAACATCCCAAAAGACGTGGCAGATGTACTGAGTCAATACACAGAAGCCATGAG
This sequence comes from Eulacestoma nigropectus, assembly GCA_013397775.1. Lineage (NCBI taxonomy): Eukaryota > Metazoa > Chordata > Aves > Passeriformes > Eulacestoma > Eulacestoma nigropectus. Next base: position 217,769 of record VZTE01004635.1, on the reverse strand, counting down.
CAGCTCCTTCCTGACCCATGTTATACAAATGGTGTTATCTAGAGACAGGTGAAAGCGGTACAGCCCCCTATAACCGTGTGATTATCATGTTAAATTCAATAGGTTATGACTCCCCACACACAGAGAGGCACAACAGCAGGTGACCCTCAATAACTTTATCAGGTAGGTACTGCCCTGGACCTCATCACCATGGTCTGTCCTGTCTTACCAGTAAATGCTATTTCTGACTTTTTGTGAGTGTTATTTTAGCTGAGCTTTCTAAATCACAGCAAAGTTACCGTGCTCTACGCTGCCCTATGTTTTGTGAAAATGCATTACAAGAAAGCAATGTTTTATGCCACTGTTCTATTTAAAACACAACTAACGGTACTTTACATGACCCTTGAAAATATACCATCTACTGCTGCTTTCTCCAGTCCAGAGATGGCCTGAACAAATGACATATTGAAGTTTGTATCCTGCCCTGAATTTTCATATCTTTTTTCTACTTTTGGGAAGGCTAAACTAAGCTGAACTGGCCTGCACTAATACTTTCAATGAATCCAGTTGGAATATCTGGATTAATAATTTGCTCTTTTTGACAGTAGTAAGGGAAATAGGCTTAATTGTTGAAATGAAGAAGTCCTCACACTCAACCACTTAAGTCACTTAAAACACTGGAAAAAGAGAAAGTTGTTAAGATAAACTGCAGTTAGTCAGACTATTTTCCCATAATAACGAAGTATGGCAGTGGATCATAACTTAAAGTCATTCAGGAACTAAGAAAGTGAAACAAGAGGATGCTTGAGATCTCTTCCATAACTGATTTAATTACTTATTGAGCTAGGTTTTTTTTAAAATCCAAATAGCATTTGCACAATTAGCCCCTTAATTTTGTAAGAGCCTCAAGATTAAAAAAAAATTTTAGTATTTATTGATTTGAAATGTCAATTTTTACAATAATCCATGCAGCTACGTTAGGTAGCAAGCACCATGTTGTTCTAGTTACTAATATGGATATAGGGGTGAGAAACTCTTAACTTGCAGTTTTACCTCATCTTCTGAAAAGTAAGAATTTGATTGTCACCAACACCAGAAAACTCCACATGCTTAAAAATTTAACTGCATAGGAAGCAGCCAGTCCAGCTCAATCCTGTTTACTGCAACATGCCCAAGCCAAAAAAAATTTCACCTGGTGTCCTCAGCAAAATTTGGATATAGCAAACTTACGAGCAAAAGGCTTTGAAAAGACATTGCTGTCTGCGCTTTAAATTCATTGCTTATCTATGGACTATTAACACCATGTTTTCTTTCTTCAGTTACCAAGTTGAGAGAAATGACCTATTTCTCAAGGTAAGGAACAGACTGTCACTTGTGTCAACCTACCAATGGAAAATACCAAGGAGATATTTGTAAGGCCCTGGATAAAAGTGTTGGACCAAAACTTTGGACCTGAAATTAAAACCTAACATTAGAAAAATAGCCATTTAATATTTTGTCATAAGGCAAAACAAGTTAAGATTATATGAATAAAGACTGAAATGGGTGACTATTCACCCCTTACTAAAATGTTGCTTACTTGAATCGGTTGAAATTTGGATATCTTTTGTTGATCCTTGTGTTGACCCATCAACATCATCATCTTCATCTGTTAAAAGCAGAAACATTTTAAGAAAGGATTTTGTTAATTTGAATGGAGAGGAGGGAAGAAGGTGTTTGTAAGTTAAGAACAGTTTCCACCAAACAAGCTAACACAAAAGGAACCAGTCAGAAAAGCACACTTTCTTTTTCTATCTACTTTATGATAATAATTCATAGTATTAAAACAGCATTAAAAAAACAAATCTGCATTGTCATGTAACTACAATGAAGGCATACCTGAGATCCTTATACTATTAACTTTAATACTGCAACTACTGCATTTCATTCTTTTCTAAAGCTGTGATGTCTGCCTGTGACTTTAGTATGGATGGTTTCTATTACGTTTTAAATTACCAGATCAATCCAGGAATTGCAGTAACAGCCTTCCAGTCAGAAATACTGATGTTATAGAAATAATTTCCACAACTGAAAAACAAAGTTTTTGACACCCAAAGAGAAGGAAATTGCTGCTCTCCAGAAGAGGACTTTGACAGTAGGCTCATCACTCTCACTAAAGCTAGAAGCTAACATGCCAGAAAACAATGCACCCTTTAAAACCATACATAAAATACTAAGAAAAGATTAAAATAAATACTATGAACATTTTGCATTTGCTTCTGTGAAGAACATCCTCACTGCGTTCTCGCTCCTGACACTAAGAGCCGTATCAGTGCAAATCCAAACATGATCAATTTTTGTTCTCTTATGGTAGCACTAGAGTGCAATGCAAGTGCCCCTCACAGAATGGTATTCATACTCATACCTACTGAAAATCCCAGTCAGTCTTGACTGGGATGCAGGCAAAGCTGCCAAAAGATGTAAGCCAGGCAACACCTTTGTAAAAACTATGCCTTGCAGCTGAGGGGAAAAGCAAGAGATTAAAGCACAAAACAAAAAAGAAAAAATAAAACAAAATCAGTAAAGGCAGACCTTCAGATCAAAAGAGATACTGGGGAAGTCAAAATCCTAAAGCAGAACCTTCCAAGAAGCAGAATCATAGCATGTCAAGAAGGGTACTAGGCAGTAGTCCTAAACTTTACACCAGGTAACTCATTGAATATTTGAGTAAGGCTTCAAGTGTCTACAAGAAAGACCAACAATAATGCTTTTGAGTTGTGGCTTTTAAAATACAAAAAAGAGCGTTGAGATATTTTCCCTGTTATAGCTGACAGACAAACAGATCAAGTTTCAAACTGAAGAGAAATTTAGACAGTATGATCTTGAAAACACCCTGAAATAAGAGAAAGCTGAATGCCTTCTTGAATTTCACTCCAGACAATTAAATTAAAAAAAAAAAAAGTAGTAAATATAACAATAGGAAATGACTGCTCCGGATTGCTCCCAACCCTCTTCTTTCTCAGTTTAGATGGAAAGAAGTCGACTTTTTTTATTAGAAGTCAACTTATTTTATTATTTACTTTCCCCTTCAGTCTCAATAGTAGGGAAATCTACACCAACAGCATCTTGAAACTATTCCAGTGAAGTTCAATGACTTCTTTGAAACTCGTGATGACAGGAGTCATTTGGAGGAAGGAGCTCCACACTGCTCTACCATTGCATCTCCTCATAGCTCAAGAATTTTAAAGAAGCCTCTTTAAGCACAGAGATGTTTGCCGAATGTTGGTGATGAAGCTCAGCATTTATGCCATGGCAAAAGCTGCTTTGGGCAAATGGTCCCCAGCAGGTCAGCAATGATGGATGTGCTCATTCACTGCATGGGACAAGTCATCTGGCACTTCCCCACCACTAGCTTGGCAAGAGCTATGCCTGCAGCAATCGACTCATCCAGGCAACTGCCAGCACTTCTTTGGTACCTCAGATTGGTCTTTTCAGAATCTTCTGAGCGATGCCGTTTGTCAGCCGTGGCAACAGAGGAGCACCCTCTGTGCATGCCACGTCAGGAGAACTTCTTAATGAGCCTGCCATCACACAGAAGTGCTAATTATCCTCCAACAAAGGAGTTCCTTGCTCCCCTAAAACATCCCTAACATGCACACAATCTTTAACAAGATCTGCCATCCAGAGTCTATGCCTCTCCCCTAGAAAAGCAGCAGCAACTCCTAGGGCAGCCATCTTGAGCTGCTTCATTATCAGAGGAGCATCAAATATATCCTAAGAGAGTATCAGGGAGCTGCTGGACCCATGACACATCTTGGTAACTTTCAGCACATGCCAGGAGCGAGTGGGGTTTTGTAAGAAAATGAAGGTCTGTTCTGTGAACATGGGTAACAAGAAGGACTTAAAGGTACTGAATTTCCTCGACACGGGATGATGTGAGAATTAGTTCAGGATAATTCTTGGCTCTGCCTTTGACGAAGAATCTGGGCAAAGAAAAACAGCACATAGCAATAGTATTTGGTGCTTTTGACAGTGATCTGCAGATACCTGATCTTCAGCAGATGACTGAGAACAACAAACGTCCACCAAAAGGTCCCGAAGCAAGGCTCAACAGGATGTGGATGGTGTAAAAGGAGTCACATGTGAAGACACCAGACTAGTACCTGAACATTCAGGATGTAGGTGCTAAACAGCACTGTCAGCTAAGCAAACACAGAACAAAACACTTTATGCACAGCGGAGTGCAAGGCAGGTACTGCACCACAAATATGACTCACCATGCCTTGTGCTGAGTCACAACTGTGGCCCACTGACCATGAAATAAAAGGATGATGTCAGTTGCTGGGGCAGCTGTCAAGTTCACAGGTATGCAACAGATCAGCAGCAGAAGGAAAGGGGAGCATCCCCATGGCTCGGCCCCTGCTCCCCTGGGTATCAGCAGCCCCTCCACCCTGGGAGGTGGAAGCCCACTGGATGACAGGGAGCTGAGCCCAAGGGGCAGAAATTCTCATAGGCCAGAGAAAAGAGATTCTGTGTTAGAAATGAGATCTTTCAGGGTGTTGCTATATCGTATCTCTGTGATATGCAGGCTAAGGACTATAAAAATGCATTCTGGCTTTCCAAACAAAGTGAGTTTTATTCAATTTGATTTTTGTTTCCTTTCATATCACAATAAAGCACTGGAAACGGTCCAAATCAAGTTAGTGAATATTTCTCCATCCCTATGTATCTGCTTCTGACCACAAGTCAATGGCTGCATTCTCTCAATTCAAAGTATCAGACATACCTTTTCCTGAAACAAATGCAAAAAAGCCATTCTTACTTTAAAAAACCTCGACTGTGCGTAACACAAACTCACACACTTAGCATGTAGCTGAAGTCCTGAAATAGAAAGCCTCTTCTTCCATCACTTAAAATATTGAAGGTAGAGACTAGAAGGTGCAGCTAAAACCTTGGATTCTTTCATTTAAGGTGCTCCATGTTCAATTTTTATTAAGAGGTGGTGTAAAAACTTAAAAAAGAGAAAGTTTAAGTCTGACATATTAAAAGAACACACCACTGTTGAAGACAGAAACTTAGTTAACATCACAAAAGTCAAACCAAAGACTCTATTCTAAAGGTTTGTGATTAACTTCTCTTAATCATAAAAATACAACTTTATCTTCACTTAAACCTTTGGGACACTTGTGCAATACCTAACAACAGACCTGAATCAAAGTTCACAATGAGTCTTGCACCAAAATCAAGCTCATCCAGACCATTTATTTCTGTTACTTCTTAAGTTGGTAGCATTAAGAACTCCATGACTTTCAAGTGGGTGCTATACTACATCTTTGCCCATTAGCAAGCAAATTCACTAACAAGAAAAATAGCTCACTGAAAAAAAACCAATTCACAAAAGCAACGTCTCCTCTCTGCCTTTACACTCTGACAGGCCACTGGAGTGCGCCTGGGTTATTGAGACCTCGGGTCACGCAGTTCATGCAGTAGCAGGACTTCTGGTACAGCTTCTGCACACAGAACACAGGGCTCTTGCTTGTGATCACCAAAACCAAGCCTATGTGTTCAGAGCAGAAAGGTCAAGAGCAATCTGCCAGGTTGAGAAAAGAGCAGTTGCAAATATTTAAATGTCATGAGCTGTATTTGGCCTACTTTTTATTTCCCTTCCTATTCCTTTCAAGCACCAAAAGAAAGGCTTTACAAGAGCATAATAATCAAAATATAAATTAAAAAATACTTGTGTACTTCAGGCTTAAAAAAAATTCTCATTCCTAAAGAGCTGCTAAACAAACATTCACTCTAGATGGCAGCAGAACATTACCCTGTGTAGACACATGGTGTCGTTTCGGCACAGAAAACTTAAAAAGGACAGATGCTTAATCCAAGAGACAAAAGTATCTGTACACATGACATGACAAGTAAGTGTTTCTAGCAATGATAACACTAACATCACGAATTTTCTGATTTTAGGTTTTCACTTTCTTTGTTTCAAGAATAGTGCACTAATTGCCCTGCACTAGTAAACAGAAGTTTCTGCATTTTGCACAGTGTCCACTTAAAAATTTCTAACCTGTCCCAGAAATAGCAAGAAGTTATAGTATTGCCACAAAAGCCAGTAAAAATTAGCAATAATATATTTAATTGAATTATGACACTAGATTAAATAAGCTCATCAATTAGTTGCATTCAACTTTGAAATGTTTACCTGATTCTGTTTGCATATTTTCTGATATTCGAAAACAATGCAATTTGCTGAAGTTGCGAGAAAACAATTGCACACAATTTGGAGGAAGAATCATATTCCTTAATCTTCCAAAGGTACATTCTGGTGTCACAATTACATAGCAAGCAGCATGAGCCTATAAACAACAGCATCAGTTAAGAACTTGTGATACACAAAGAAAGTAAATTAGTTTATAATAAACTATGACTGAAATTGTATAACTCAGGTTAGGAATTATATAGACCTTTTGTAAATCACCTTCATTAAATGAATAGTCCATTTTTCACCCTAGATTTTTATTTGTTTGATTCTGGTTTTGTATAACCAATAATGAGGAGTCTTAATATGTCAAGAAACTTTCAAGGATCACAAACCTGCTCTATTAAAAACAAAAGGTTTTTACACAGCTATATGGAGAAGCTTAAAGTTTTGGTCACAAACTCTGATCATCCATTCTATATGGATATTTACTGGGGGAGATGGAAAAGGTGCACAGGTTATATTGAATAGCTTGAAACCAGCAGTATCCTCTTATACAGCCATACCCACTGGCAGCTTCAGAGGCAAGACTGTTTTCAGTTTTATTCCAAAGGGTGACTGGATAGTTTCTGCCTTTACACTGTTGCAAATCTTCTGCCATTATTGAATACACGTATCTTTGTATGCATGGCCACATCGCATGTCACATTCCTTAGACTGTTCTCAAAAACAGTCCCTCCCACCTTGAAAATTATGTCTCAGATTAAAATACAAACCCCATAATATTAAAAAAAATTAAAATCATTGAAATCATACCTGAAATACTGAATAACCTCTAGAGTTTTATTTTAAATCATTATTACATGGAGTACTTCATCTAGCCTTAAGTAGCAAATTCATGATTTCTTACACAAACTTTTCAGTTCCCACTTCATCTGGTGCTACCTTGCACTTCCATCATATTTTAATATGAGGTGGCATTAAGTGGATGGACTAATTGTTATCTGCACAGCACACTGTATATCAGAGTATGAAAAGCTGTGGTTTCCATAAGAATTATTGAAGGGTACCATTAGCTTGCACAGGAAACAAACATGTGTCATGTGAATGGAAAAACACAGAAACTCATATTGACAGCCTAACAAAACCCCAACCACACAGGTTAACACCTATTCTACACTGAAATAAGAGTAAACATATTACAATGGTAAGTCTTTAACCTTGCAAAATCCATGATTTGAAAGAAATTCTGATTTAACACAGAAAGTGACTGCAGGCTTCTAACCACAAATCTATAATGATTAGTCCCTGTTAAATTCCATTGGATTTACATAAAGCTTCACTGCAACTTTGAGAGTTGCTCATTAAAATGACTACGAGGAGGATTTAAAAAATCAGATTTCCCATCTAACACATAAATATATATACATATATTTACATAAATAAGTGTATAAATTAAGTGTATTTACAGAGTGTATACAAAACATATATTTATAATATGGTGTGTGAGTAAAGTATGCTTATATCAAGTGTCTAAATTAGCACATGCCCATATATATGTGGTTCCCACAAATACATGCAGCAGCGCAACATACCAGGATGCCACACCATTCACATCTCATGCCAGAGAGCACCTCAGAAGACCCACAGGTTTTTTTGCAAAATTCGCAACGAGCACTTGAAGAAAGGTTTCCCTCCCTCCAGTGGTGGTGGTAAGTATCCTGAGGGAACACATCAGTAGTTAGCATTACATGAATCAGATACAGGTGCATCCTCAATCCAACTTTAAAATCAGTAATTCTAACAGCTCTGAGGAAATAGCAACAGAGACTAGGACATTAAGTTTTTCTCAGATAAATATGAATCTTAGCAATCTTACATTTCAGTAAAAGAAGTTTTATCAAACTATTCAAAAATTTATTACAGTGTTTTTCCTTTGCAATCCACTAAAGAAAAAAATTATTTTTAAAAAAATCCTGAAATATCAGTATTCTGTATCTACTGTACTGTGAGAAGATAAGAAAATAGGCAGTCTTGCCTTAGTCAGACCACAGGAAGCATGAGGACAAGAGAAAGTTTGCCAGGGATACAATGCAGCCAACAGCTCAACACACACAAAAAAAAAAGAGTTCCATGCCAGCTTTTGCAAAGCAAACTTTTATATATAATGCTTGATTTTTTTTTTTTTTTTTTTAAATTTTGAATTCGGATGTTGTACACATTCCACAGACTTTTCGGCAAGAGTTCAAAAGCGCCGTGAGTGTATCAGCATTTAAGTTCATCTCACTCTTTGTAATATATTCTGAAGTCACACGTCCTTTGCCTGCCAATAAGCAACAAAAGTGCTTTGACAATTGGCAGCATGTGAAAGTAAAGACCAAGACTGCTCCTTCTCTAGACCACAAAATGCACGACCACCTTCCCCTGCAGAGGCATCTGTACTTACGTGGTCCAGGTGCCCATCCTGGTGACACTGCCGGCAGTCACTGCAAGCAAACAGGATACAGTCTGTGTGCACATGTAGCTCACAAACTAAAAGCACAAAAACAAGAAAACTTTAGGCTGGAAACCCCAGGGTTTTCTGCATATCCTTCCTCCCTCCCTCCCTCCACTACCTTTTTCACACTATACTTTCTCTCCTTCATGCTCTTTACATTCAGCAAAGGTAGACAACAAAGAAGTTTACCAGTTTCTGTGTGTTCCTCCACTTCCTCTCTGTTAAAAAGATGCAGCAAATATAAAGGAAAGGACGAGCTAATTTTGCTCATAAGCAGCACTTGTCACATTTCCTCCAGTTACAGCAAGTTAAATATGTTCAATGGCTTGGCTTTGTCTCACAGTTTCACAGGAACTGCTGCCTACTCCAATATACCTGTGCCTGAAGGCTACTTTGGTTCCATCACCATATATACCGTAAATCACCATTTCACTGTCAAAAAAAGGAAATATTTTTTTCAGAGCACTCTCCTAAGTCAGGTTAACACTGCCTTCCAAAATATTGTAGGTACTGTAGGTGGAAGAAGTTTTAGTGAACCCTGTAAAAGTTTAGGCAAGTTGTGGTTTTAAAGTACCTTCAATATTTAAAAGCTGACTTGAAATACCAGATATGAAAGAAAAGAATCTGCAGCTAGGATGCAGAGGATGAGTTACAAAAAAATCCCCCCAAAACAATAACTAAAAAATCTCAATACCTAGCTTCACCATTTCAAGAGTTAGGAGGGTTCTCTATGGGCCCCAGAGACAGAGATGGATGAAAAAGATCCTCCTGTAGCTGCTTTGTAAATACTTGTATTGCTCTGGAAAGGCATCTGAATTCTCATCAAGTAAATGAAAGCAAGAGACAAGCACCAAATTTTTCAAATATTTTTTCCAGTTCTGGTCAAACAGGTTATTGCTCCAAGCATATCACAAAAATATGAGAACTGTAACCTGAAGATTGGAAAGTGGCAGCTGCACACACTAGCACATTATCTGAAAGTATCTTGAAAACAAGGTTATTAATTTACATAGAGAATACCACCCAATCTGAAATCTCTCTGGACTCTTCCAGAGGTGAGCAGAATTAACATTGTGTAATTCTAATTCCAGAGAAGACATAATTTACTATTACACCAAAGCGAAGGCTCATGACTGAATCAACCACAAACACACACAGCTCCCCATGCTCAGTGTCTTCACTGCACTCAAGAACTTCTCTCTGAGCTGTGGCACAGTTCCTCCTCCACTCACATTTCTCCCTGTTCATAGATGTAACAGGAATATTTTGCAGTTTTTCCAGTTCAACTACCAGGCAAATTAGACGCTTTGAGTAATATTCTTGCTAATGGTAAAAGGGTCTATAGATGAAGTTACGATTCTGACAACATAGGTATGCACTGCCCTTTGCTATACTTTGTAAGAACACAGAGGGTTTTTTACCCTTGGTTTGATTCACATCTGCTGCTTCTAGCACCCTACCCCAGAATTAATAAGAAATATGTTCACATGAATGGTGGGAGTGTCATAGGAGTTAATCCCTTAAGCTAACTATCCTGCTGCAGGAAAAGAGGACATTTTTGAATGTAAAGATCAAGTCAAATCAGAGGCCCTACAAAAAGAAGTTTCATCTTCATCAGCCATTCTATAGTCTGCGTAATTTAAAAAATCATAACAGAATGATGATCTTCCGTTCAAACTAGTTATGAAAGTTCTTTTGATTGCCAAAAACCCCAAACTGATTATTTTCAGATACATAAACTTGGAAGAAGAATTTTTACAACGTTAACTGCCTCCTTCTCCAGTAAATCTGCTGCTCCTGGCCAATGCTTAATAAGAAACTTTTGTAAAGAATTCAGCACCAAAAAAATATTTGGGTTACTCCAATTCATTTTTTTTTACTTTCCATCCCTTCTTCTTGGAAATAAAAGGAAGAGCAACTCTCACCATCATGAGTCCAGGTTCAACTGACACCAGTGAAATCTGGTAGCAAAAATAGCTAACCAAAGCAATCAGTAAATGACAGCAGAATTTGGAGTACAACTATTGTAATTTTTACAAATGAAGTGTGTTGCTGTTAGTACCGAGAGTGGCGAAAAACGGCACGATCAAAGTGCAGGAAAAAGTGGAATATTTCATTAATTATAAATCGGTTTATATAACTTGGTTCACAAGAGTAGCATAGTACTATTGGTCCCTTGGTCAACCACCTCCTATTGGTGGAGGCTATTCAACACCTATTTGAAAGTATCTTCCTCAGTGTACCATAACAGCACTTCACAACAAACTCCAGGTGCAAAGATAAAGAATTAGTTTATAAAACCGTCTTCACCGTTTTCGTCTAGTCTGCATGAGAAAGCAATGCTCTCACAGAACACTGAGAAAAAGCTGAAGAATTTCTCTGCCTCTAAGTTTTCAGCATCCATAGAAGTGTATGTATTTATTTGACCACGGGTTAATACACATGCATGCTCATTTCTGAGAACAGGTCCCCTACTGTGCACCCACAACGTTTACGTGGGTGAAACCTTTTATTTCCTTTCAAGAAAGTTTATTCTATTTTAAGAAATAAACAGTCCAAAACAAGTGACTAAAATTATTTTACAAGTACATTTAAAAATGTCAATAATTTGCTTAGAAAAAGTAACTCCATCTTAACCCTCTCTTTTATCTTTATTATGGTAAAGAGTCCAGGAAAAGTTCTTAATTTTAGTATCAGACATGAACATCATAAACTACAGTAGATTTGTACTATTAAGCTAAGTCATTAGAAGTAAACAAAAAAATGGAAGAAGGTTCAATATCTCCATCTGGATTTAAAAGCTCTACAGCTTAAAACACTAGACTTCTAAAACAAATTCCAAAAGCATTTTTGAAGAATAAAGGAAGAACCTCGTGCATTTTATAAACTTCAGCTGCCCCTTTTAAGACATATCTCAAAAAATTATCAGAGAAACAAATTGTAAACTTACTGGTAGAGGGCTACCAAATAACTCACACCACACAAAATAGCAAAACTGTCAAGAGTCCATGTGAGGAAAGCAACTCAGAACCGTCAATGAACCATACAAAAATTCTGTGCACCTGTAATACCTAAATACAACATGTAATTTCATGTGTTTCATGTTTACAAACACTTAAATAGAAACATCTGAAAAAAATATTTCTTTGCACTTGTGTGCTGGCTTTGGCTGGGGTAGAGTTAATTTTCTTCACAGTGCCTAGAACAGGGCTGTGTTTTGAGTTTGTGCTGCACATAGGGTTGATAATCTAGAGATGCTTTAGTTATTGCTGAGCAGGGCTTACACAGAGCCAAGGCCTTTTCTGCTTTTTGTACGGCCAAGCTGGTGAGGAAGTTGGGGGCACATGGGAGGCCGGGAGGAAAAACAGCCAGGACAGGTGACCCAATCAGACCAAGGGGATATTCCAGACCATTTGACATCCTGCTCAGTCTTTCAGGCTGGGCGCAAGAAGGAGGAAGGAGGGGACGTTTGGAGTGATGGCATTTGTCTTCCCAAGTCACTGGGAGGTGTCCTGGAGATGCAAAACACCTGCCTGCCCATGGGAAGCAGGGAATGAATTGTTCGGTTTTCTCTGCTTGTGCATGTGGCTTTCGCTTTCCATATTATACTGTCTTTACCTCAACCTGTGAGTTTTCCAGCTTTTACCCTTCTGATTCTCTCCCTGGTCCATCCTGCTGGTGGGGCAGGGAGCGAGAATGGCTGTGTGCGGTGCTTGGCTGCTGGCTGGGGTTAAACCACAAAAAATGGATACAATGACAATGCAGTAGAATTAAGAGAGTAAGAATATGAAGGCAAAATTTAGAAAGCTTTAACTAAATTGGGTCACTAAACTAAAGCTATTTGCAACAGTTAACAGGGCATAACTAGTGATAACTATTTTCTTTTCAAATTTCTGTGTTTATCTCATGCCACACAGGTTCTGAGTCCTATTAAAACAGATCACCAGAAAATTCTCTGTGGTATCTGTAGCTCATTGAACATCCTACCAAACTGTCCAGGTCACATGGTAACTATATTAAGTGACATATTCCCACTAGTCAGAAGAACAGTTCGGCTCCATTATGCAACACAACAGACAAAAGCAGAAGCAGAAATACTGCACCATTCTAAGTCTAAATGCCCTGATCAAAGAGGAGTGCTTCCCCTACATATATACATTGAAAATCATATTAAATAAGACATTATCTTTAGCAAAACAGCAATTTTGGAAGTAACTGAATTCCCTGCAGAATTGGTTCTTCATTCATTAGACTGTTTTGTTTTGGTTTTTTTTAACAGTTACGAGGTAATATTCCTATAAACAGTAAATTCTATTTAACCTCACAACGCAACTGAACAGCTAACAGGCATTTAAGACAAGGGAGAATTAAGGAGCTGTCCTACATCAAAATCAGTCATGCACTCATGCCAACATGTATTTCAAATAAAAAATCTGGTGTTTGGGTGATTTCTTTAATTACTGTTTTTTCAGGGAATCCATGTCAGAACACTCAGAGCAGTACTATTTTGACAAATAATATTTTCAAATATCTTTCCATTGAAAGTACCTCATCCTCATTACAAGTAACAGATATCTGAGACTAGTAACACAGGAAATTCTACATTCTTTTCTGGAAATATGAATACCTGATGATTCTCTGTATCAAAAGCTTCCACTGGAAACAGAAATAAATTACCTCAACAGGAGAAATCTTACTTTTGCCACAATAGCTCCTCATTCTTTGCACATCTCACATGGATTCATCACACACCACCACCACCCCAGACTTGCTCAAAGTAAATTGGAGGAAAGATGAAAAGAGCGTACAGGTTTGACAAAGTTTGTCGTTTACTGAAGGTGGTTGATTTATTATTCCTTAGTTTGAAGTTCACCTTCCCATGACCAACGAGTGGATAATAAACAAACCAAAAATTTCTAAAGCACAGTGAGTGGATGTGTGTGTATACACACACACCCTCAGGGTGTGCAGTGTAAGGAAAGTGTAGGTTACTGGGTGACACACAGATGGCCGTACAAGTAGGGTTTAAGTTACCTTCACATCGAAAGGCAGGTGACTCTAGGGACTTCCTGCACACAGTGCAAAACTTTCTTTTGTAATGTCCTGGAGGCCCAAAACAGTGTGCAACTGGAACCTGCCAGCGAAGAATGCATAAGACATCATCAATTTCAACTTTCAAAGTGTCAGTTAAAATTCACAGAAGCTTGCACAGCTTTATCTTGCAATAATAGGGCAGTATATACAACGTAAACTTAACTAAGCACAGGAATAAACAGACAGGTGAATCGTCCTTTAAGAAATAACCATACTTATAAATATATTTTAAATACTTTAATGTAACTGGTTTTTTTAATTCTTTGGAATTAATATGTATTGTATGTATTTTTAAGTGCTGATCAGCTTCTTGATGATTCACAGCAACATGAATCCAAAGGCTTCCTTTGGGACCTACCTGTAGTCGCAGTTGTTGTTCTAAGCGTTCTTAACTGAATCAAGGACAATTAAAGAGTAATAACTGCACAGGTGAACAAAATACCCTGAAGACACATGCAAGACAGTTTCTAAAACCTCATTGCTGCCACAGTTCAGTGTTCTGCACATGCCTTTTGCTTCTTCTCCGAATACAGCCTGGCCAACTGGCTGATCAGGACAGAGGCATTGGTTGGTCTCCTTTGCCTTATCCAAAGCTTCAAAGCCTGAATGGTACAGAGATCCAGCTCCTGAAGCACATCCAGACTGAGATTCCTCTTGACTGTAGGTGGAAGATGATACACTACAATTTTCTCTTGCAAAAGCTTTCTGTACCAACAGTTTCGGCAGATGTGTTTCTGGGATATTACTCACTTATCTTAAAATGTTTTTTCTTGCTTTGTGATTAATAATGAAGATGGGAAGTGACAGTACCAAAGGAACAACAGATGAAAGAAGCAAAGCGAAGAATAAGAAACATACTTGAGCTTTACACCTGTTCTAAGAGACTATTCTTCCTACAAGATGCACAGCTTTGCTAAAGTGACATTCATATGAAGGAAGGAACATAACTGCATGTTTAAAGTCCTATAATCCAAATGAGTTCCAAAGAAGTTTGCCATGATTTAGGTATTTAGTATTATGCATTTCACATGCCCTTCTTGATGTAATGAACACATCAGATTCATCTTGTGGTTGTATTTCTGGTAAAGTCTGACAAATTATTATTTAGGTGTGACATGAAATTAATCATTCCCAGTAAAATGTTGGTAATAATGACTTCAGATACATGTAGTCACAGATAGCAGCTTTTCCTCTCAGATACATTGGTAAAAAAACTTTCAAGGTTATTCATCAGGATTTGCATTTTTCTCCTTGTATATTGCGGTTTTCCTGAGAACTATTAGCAGCAAATCTGACACATACTGTGAACACAGAATTTGATGACCCATGGAGTTGCTTCCAGCTATAAACATCTAATTCCCACATGAATTTCTGCCTTAGAAAGCATGGGGACAGTCATACCAAACAATCCTGTAATTCAAGCGTGCACAATGAAAGAAGTGAGATAAAGTTTTGCCAGATGCAACACAAGGAGAAAAGAACAATGCTGGAAGTTTAATCAAGAAAAATCAGTAACCATCAAACTGCAAAGCATGCAGTTCTTCCAGGGCTCCTCAGAATTAAGCTTTGGGAGACAAAACAGGATGAAGAGATATGCTTGTGTTACGAAACTTGAACAGGATTGTGCACAGCAGCTGACCACTGAAACAGAGTCACCAGTTCACTGCCCCAGCAGACCGTATCGTCTGGAGGAATCCTTGGTCCCTGACTGACCAGGAAACTGCCCATTCAGATCCCAGGCTCCCCACCAAGCTGGGCTGACAGCCAGCCTACAAAAAGGATTTCACATCTCCAATATGATATATAACAAAACAGCATTGCCTCCAAAAGCTTCAAATTTTAACTTTATGTACAAGTGGGGGATTTAAAAATACAGCCAAACTGTTCCTTTTGGGTCCATATCTTACTCCCACCAGTCCAAACTGAAACTTCATTCTCTGCAGCCTTCCTGGTCTAACTGACAAATTTCATAGCTGGCTTACATAATTTTTTTTTTTTAAATCAGAATACTCTAGTCATATAATGTATGTTTACAAAAAGAATATATATCCTTGAGGGAGAAAATTATCCTGGAAAGCCTATGGAGCTTTAATCAAACTACCTCAGATGAAGTTTAAGGCTCATAATCTTTGCCCACCCTGCTACTTCTTCAAGAGAAGGAAGAAACAAACCTCTCTGTACAGTGACATACACGTCACCTGGGTTCGCTTACTGCGGAAGTAAAGTGCCAGAGCTGTCTTCTTACTCTAGCAGCTCCAAAAGTAGAAGTTTGGTGGGAGAAGGCCACTTGCACAAAATTCATTCTACACAATGAATTCATGTGCAGAAACTTGGTAAGAAATGGCAATGCGAGCACTACCCAACCCAGACACTGCAATTGCGAGGAGCACTGAAAAGCCCTGGTGGGATTTCTTCAGGCAAGCTTTTCTGCACACTCCAGCCTGTCTTCAGGTTTCAAGTGTCATCTTTAAGTGCCCTACCCCTACCACAGCCTCAAGCACCATGCAGCCAGCCAAGGGAGAATTCCCCCTGAAATCAGACACACGGGAGACCTCCTTTAGCTCTGAAGTGGTGAATGAACTGCTTTGGACACCCAGCATGAGCATCCAAACCCCTCAACAACCCAGGTTAGAAACACAGGGGACTCTTCCTCTGGCCATGAGTCTGGCTATTTTATCTTAAGCCTAGCTTAGAAATGCAGGCTCTTCATTACTGCCACAGAAAGGTTCTGCTGAAGAAAAACGACGTGATAAACAGGGTTTATTTTGGGAAAAACTGTGAGAAAGGACTTAGACAGAAGGCAAACTTATTCAAGGTCTGACTGTACTTGTCTAGAAAACTCAAGGGAAGGAGACTAAGTCTAAATTCTTCAGCTGTTCAGACCATGGTGGCAATTGTCTGAAGTCTCAAGTCACTGTCAAAAAGAAGAGAACAACTTGCTGATTGAAATATTAAGTGGAAGGGTGGGAAAGGGAGAAAAAAAGGAGAAAAATATTTCTTCAATTTCGTTCTTTATGAAACAAGCCATAGAAACTTTGTTAATCGTGAGTGGTCTTTCTAACGTGCTTTAGAAGATGACAGGTATAAAAAAAATGTAGAGCCTGATGGAAAATGGGATAGGAATAAAATGGAAAAAGAGAAAAGGAAAAAGAGCAAGTACAACATAGCGAACACATCAACTACATAATGTTTCTCCCAACATTTTTTGATTTCTGAACAAGTTCCAAGCACCTAATATATATAAAAATAATATATTAAAAAATATTAAAAACTCAGACTAGAAAAGCCAGTGAGACATCACGAAAGAATACAGAACGTTACATGTTTTTGCCTAGCTTATATCCACCTGCGTAAGTACAGCCAAGTACAGAGGCATAAGGTGGCCTACAGAGAAAATGTCAATAATTTATGAGAGTTTAAAACCACTTTTCCAATCCAACTACTTAAATTACCTTATGAAAACCACTAAAATCGATTTCCACAGAAAAATACAGAAAATGTATTCTAGTAATGCCATTAAATGACATCTAAGTGCCCTTACAATATTGATCAGAAGCTTATCAACAGAAAGTATAATGGTAACACTCCAGCAGGATCTCCAGAATGACTTTGTACTCCAGGATAAGATACTCCTGGCTCCTGTTCTATTTTCTGCCATCTGTTTAGGAATGCAAGGCATTAGAGAATGTAATACATACCTGCAAATGTTCCTATCAGCCTGTAATAAAATTTGATCCTATAGAAACCTAAGACTTAGATTCAAACTCCTTCAGTGCAATCTATGCAAGTGCACAGCAGTTCTGCATTAACCAAAAAGAACGGCAACAAACTGCTTTTAAAATCCAAACTTTGGAAGAAAAACAAAGGGTAGATTTGCTTTCTTTTGATAGTGCCTTTTAAAATTGTTCCTAATCCTGAAATGCCACAGGATATCCAGCATGTGACCAAAGTGTATAAGGAATTCAAGTACTCTTCCACTAAGGTGGAGTCACTTCATACAGAGTGGCCCAGCTACCCTCCAGACCCTCTGATTTGTGCATAGAGTCAGGTCAGGGTGTCTTACTGGTCTGCAGCCTTCAGGATGTCTCAGCAGGGGAAAAATACAGCTCCAGAAAGGCCTGTTTTTCACCCAGCAGCAGCTTCTTTTCTACCAGCTCAGGCAGAAGAAAGCTTCATCTTGAATCATGAGGCAAAGACTTCCAGGCTTAAAGGGGAACGAGAGAAATACAGATACACCAAATGCCAACGTGACAGCTGCTATCTTGGGCAGTCTTGAAAAGGAACTACCTACTTAAAACTTGTCTATGTCTAGATACTACTTTGCTGGTGCATCTCCTTGCCCATCATATAAGGGTGACTTGTACCTGGCATGACTTTGTAAAAAACACCGGAGAAACTAGGGTGGCAGGACCTAAAGTAGTGTGGGGCTGAACAGCTTCCAACTAGGAAAGGGTACACAGAAAGAAGGATACTAACAGTCTCAACAATAGCCTTCAAAGGTTGAGTAAAATGAATTTAACTTAAGATCACTAGTTTGCAGTTCAAAACCAATGTTGCATTTTAAGGATAAGCACAAGCAGCTTGGAAGCAACCATCTTCATTAGACGCCCACAGGGGCAGTCACAAGAGGTCATTCTCAAAGACTGCGCTCAACATAAGGCCAAAAAAAATTTGCTGATAAAAATTTAAATAGTGTTTCCGAAACAAAAACATTATGGATGTTTAAGTGTAGAACCACTTCCCTATCTAAAGTTTCTAATGTTCACGCCAACACCATAAACCTTTGCTCTAGGGAGGCAGATGGGGTGAACACACCTCACTATACCCCATGACTGTTCTGTCCAGGCCTAGAATACACCCTCTCTGAGAGAAGTTAACAACTTTGTGATTCAACTTTTGCCCTTACTGACATTTTTTCAATTACTTCCTTATTACTAATTAATCACAGCCTTTTGATTTGTTTGAAACCTCTCTGATTTAGTAGCAAAATATTTCTGCAACTTCAATACACTGCTTGGTCTGGAATGCCCTCTATTTCTTTCTCCTTTTAGGGACAATGCCTATCAACTACTCATGACTTGTGTCCAAACTGACATTCTTGCTCTGAGCACTTGATTTATTGGCTGGTGTTTAAAGGCAATGTAAGTACGCATTCCATATGGTAGTTCTGAAATAAGATAAGAATACAAAGTTAAATGGTGTCTCAACATATAATAGGACAGGAGAGACAAAATCATTAACTTAATTATCAAAATTTTAACTGGGGCTAATGCAAGGGAATGATGCACACATCCATATGCTATCCCTCTGTATCCAGGATTATTTTTCTACATCCTAAGATCTCTGTGACAGGACATTTGGCCTTAAATACTCTAAGGTCTCAAGGACCCTTTGCAATGGGAACTGTATAATGCATCCCACACCATTTCAAACCAGAGTTATATGATACTTCTACTCAAAAGTATGACTTGTGTAAAAGCTTTCCACTGCAATTAAGAGTTGCTTGGACTAGTATTTTTTGTACTGTAAAGAAAAAATTATATGCAAAAGTCACTCACTCCCTACTTTTATTGCTACAGAGGAGATCAATGTCCATCTCCTTTTATCAAGATAGAGATTAAGAATTAAAACAAACACAGTGACATCCCGTAATGCTTCTGAAACTGAAGAGTCACTGATACAGCTGCAGAGCTGATCTGGGAGTTCAGATCAAGTTTCAAGAGAGCATAATAAACTCTCATGAGTTTATGAACTAGGAGGTGCTAGCTCTTCCTTCCCTTAGACTCTGAGGTTCCACTTCAGGGAGAAAAAAGAGAAAACCTTGGTGCAGTGCCAAGATTACCAGCAAGCAGTTTTAACCCTCATTTGGATTCTAAATTATGCCATGTGACTGTTAGTCTCCAAGCAACTGCTTTGTTGAAGCAACACAAGCATGGGTCAATTGCTGGAGAACCGGAGAGAGAGACCTTCTTGACAGAAGCTGGTCAGCGCTACCCAGCAAGGGCCCAGGTAAAATCACAGAGCCACAGAACAGCTTGCGTTGGAAGGGAACCTTTACAGGTTATCTAGTCCAAACTCTCCTGCAATGAGCAGGGACATCTTCAACTAGATCAGGTTGCTCAGAGCCCCGTCCAACCTGGCCTCAAACATGTTCAGGGATGGGGCATCTACCACTTCTCTGGGCAACGTGTGACAGTAATTCACCACCCATAGTGTAAAAAATTTCTCCCTTAAATCTAGTCTGAATACATCCTCTTTTAGTTTAAAGCCATTGCCCCTCATCCCACTGCTAAGGGCCCTCCTAGAAAGATCTTCTACTTTCAGATCATTGGAACTGACCCAGATAACCACACTACACATAGCTGAACCCAGCAACCAGAGGGAGAAACTCAGGCTGGCAGACAAGGGCAAGAGCAGAGACCTCTGAAAACAACACAGCCTTCCCATTCCTTACCTCAGCCCAGGAACGTAGCAGCTTTCCTTACAAAGGAAAGTTTTATTTTTAGCACAAAAAGATTCAGAAGCTAATGATCTAGACTAGCATTTCTCCATTCTAGACAACCTGGCTTTAAGAACAACAGCACACAATAAAGTCTTGTGAGCAGACTTTAAAACCTTCTTAAAATGGAAATGTTTAGAAACCATTAGAGCAATGCACCAACACACCAACAAGGAAAAATAAGCATAGCAAATGCTGAACTTTAACAAACCATTTTTCATGTGGTCTCATTTCGATTTAGTTTTCCAAGAACAGTTATATAGAAAATACATACACACTTCTATAGCAAATCTAAGATGCTGTAATACAGCTTCAACTCCAACCTAATGAGGGAAAACAAAACTTCACATTTCACCACAAAAAGGTTTTGTTTTTACCGTTATTTTGTTTTGTGTTGGTGTTTGGGTGTGGAACATTTTTTGTCCTCCCTTCCTCCCTTTTTTTTTAAAAAACATGTACCGCAAAGTGGGTAAATACTTATGGGAATGTATGAAAGAGAGAGTTTGAATTTGAAAAAGTTGCTGAGACCTTACCAGTGGAACAAATCATTTGCCCTGAGAACTTTTCAGAAGATTGATCCATGAAGGCTTGTTTAGAAACATTATGACCTGGATCCACTCTGAATACTAAATGCAGGTGACAGTGATTTACAGAGAAAAAAATTCATAGGTCAGCCTTAAGAATGAATTCATCAAGAATGATCTGAGCCTGGATGCAGATGCAGCATGCTTGCGACTCTGTGGGCCTTTACTTGACCCTGGGAATGAAACCCTACTGTCAGGAATAAAAGTTTCCACAAAACATCTGCTGAAAAATTATTCTCTGATGGGTTGACTTAGTATCAAATGACACACACTGATGAGCTTTAACAATTGCCATCTTCTCTAGATGAAATCCAGGCAAGTAAAAAAAAAGTCTCATTTCTCTAATACACTGAATATTGACATAGCTGAAAGAACTATCAGAAAATAATCCCACCAGTGTTCCCTCTTACGTCAGACCTTTTAATAAATAAATAATCTGAAAGGAGAGATTAGGAAAATAAACTTTCCACAAATTGTATAAATGACTGCTATTTGTTTTTTGCTCTGTTATATTTTTTACGCAAATGCCAAGTTCGGTATTTGCTTTGACAGAGCCTGCATGCAAAACGACATCTCCCATATGGCAGACTTCACTTGAACAGCTGATCAGGATTAATGCAACTTGGGTGACCACATCAAGGAGGACCTGACTGCCCAGAACGAACAGTACAATCCAGAGTTTTCAAAATAAAATCATTACAGCTCAAGACAGAAAACACAGAAGACTCTTTGTGGCTAAACACAGCAACGCTGAACTGCAAACAGTTTCAAAGACTGGCACCACCACCAAGACAACTATCTTTGCTATGCAGTAAATTTGTGTTTATTGTTTACAGATAAATCACAAGATAAAAATCAGATTTTGGGGCAGATAGATTACAGAGACTGACAAAAGAGAAAAAAATTACACTGACATCTACAACAGATGCAAATGGGAACACTAGTAAGTTTAAATGGAGGATTTTTACCACATAAAAAAGCAAAGGAACAAATACTATTTTGAACAATGAATTAAATTTAGAGCAAAACCACAAAAGAAACAGTCATAAATGTTTACAACACTCACACTCTTAATTAAATTACTGTTTTCCAGTTGGATTTTTGCCATCACCCTAAAGGCCCTTGCAAAAATACCTATATAATCTGATTCACTATTCCTTTTGCTACAATGGCTGATTGCCAGCATACTGAAACAGCAGTAGATGCTAATCCTTAGTAAAAGCATTTCTCACTACCTACATGTCCCTTTACCATCGGTTCTAAGACTTACAGCAGTATTTCTTACTATTTCGCTGGCAAATTTCTACGTGTCAGACACCTTTTTGACACCTCTCAAGATAAAAGGTACATAAGGAAAGAGGAAAAGCAAGAAAGAGAAAAAGCAAAGCTTTGTGCTGGCAAAGCCTAGCAGCTTTATCACCTAGACAAAGCATATTGAAGAAAAACAAATGGGTAATTTTTCTCTATCCAATCCCTGTAACTCAAATTATGTATTGTTTTTAAACTTTCAGATCTCTCACCCCTACACAGGTTTCCACAACAAAAAGGAACTTGTAAAATGTTTTATGACACAAAGATGAGAATCAGCTCCCCTTCACAGATCTACACAATGGATTCCCATAAATGTGCTTTGAGTCAGCAAGGTCTGTAATGAACATGACTGATTTTACAGCCATGTGTCACCCGACTTTTGCATATGGCTCCTTAAGGTATTTGCAGTGTTTTACTACTTCTCTAGTAAATTTCTCATGTCCTTCTCCCCTTTTGTTCCTCTTCTGTCATCCTTTCCCAAGTGGATAACACATTTTGTTTTCTCTTCAGTTTAGCTTCTTAATACCTTAGTTGCATCCTATTATCTTCTGTAAAGTTGATTCATGTTTCACACCCTTTAAATCAATCTCTTATGCATGACGTCTTGCGGGAGAAGGTCACAAGCCCTCTGAAATCAAGTACTTCATTACTTACCAAAATAAATTTTGAACTACTGTGATCAATTGAAGTCTTGCCCTCTCTTTTTTGGCTTTGAAATCCTATACTTACAATGCAATGACTTTGTTCTCTAGACACAATACACAAGAAGATTCTTAAGATACTGCAATCAATAGAAGACAAACACAGCTCCTTAGCTAGGCAGAGCAGCTTAATATGTAATAGCTGGTGATGTACACAGTTCATCTTTATGACACATGGTGCAGTTTTCATCAGTCACTCCCTCCAATATTGCGAGACTTCCAGGTAATGACACATAGTAAGAACATCTAGCAATATTTAAAGAATGCAAATAACTGGTCTTTGAAGACAGACTATCTACAGTTGCTCATAGCAGAGACTTTTCAAAGGAAGCATAGCTTTGCCTGTGAGCAGCTATAAAAGCCTCAGTGATGACTAATACAATTTATGCATTACGATATTAAAAAAAGCACTGCCATACTGCATCATGTTCATTAGTGATAAATGTATGCTATTATCCCAAGAAAGAGACAAGCCAGTGTCTCTTTACTCACCCTTACAAGGCTGGGAGCAATACATGAACATGGTATCTTGACATTCTTGAGGCACTTTTCGTGAGACATGAAGTTGCAAACTGTGGAAATAAAATAAGAACCGTGAGCAATTCTTCACAAGCAAGTGACTTTAGGAAACACAATCAAACAAAACCCAAAATGGAGTTAAATACAAAGAGGAATACATCTTTTAAATCATATTTGCTATCCCCTAGGTTTGAGAACATACACAACAGTCACACCCTGTGCAGTGCGTGCCCTCCAAGTTGTTTTGCTAAGATGCTGGCAATGGAAAAGGAAGGAGAGTTTATCCCAATACAGTACAAGCCTACCACAAGTCATGTCCTCCCACACTCTCTCTCTCCATGAGCATCAAAACAAGTTCTTAAATTTCAAAAAAAGTTTTAAACAGTCCAAAACAGCTCTTTGATGTAGCCAAAGCAGATGGACATGTTTGCAAGTGAATTATTCTACAAGCTAGTGCATGTGACTTAAATGTGAGAAAAAAAAAGTATTGTTACAAACTGAGTGTAATGGATGAAGGAGACAAAATCAAAGGTTGCCAATTATAGGCAGCTTTGGAAGTCAAGAGTTACTTACTATTTCTTTTTTTACAGGTTTATAATTCCATCCAAGCTCCCAGAGCGTGCTTTCAAGCATGACAGTGTTTGAAAAAATCATTTCTCATGAAGGGTGTATTTTCCACAGCTTCTTACTATGAATTTGCATTACACTAAGCTGTTTGAAGAAAACAAGGGATTCTTTATTTCATTCTCACCACCTCTGATTAATTAGGAGCTAATAATGGATTTAGGTCCTCCTCCTTTCAGAATTACTCTCTAACAGTTCAAGCGTGAAGCCTTGTGCAGATGCTCAGGTCCTGACCTCTTGCATGGAAACTCAGACCTCTCCCAGTGCCTAGGCAGAAGATCACTTGCCAGCAGCAACTGTTACTGTACACAGGGTTTTCCCACGTCCCTGCTCTTCATAAGCACACCGTACCACTTCCTAAGTTTCACAAGTATCTGACAACACCCCCAAGTGCTTCCAACTTCCCATCTTCAGTCCATTGTTACCACCGACTGTATGCACTAGTGCCACCAAAAGCAGTCAATTTCCTCTCCTCCCCCTTCTCCAGCTCATTCACTTCTGATTGCACAAGACTGCTTCTTCCGTGCCAACTGAAGCAAAAAAATCCAGGTCCACTTCTCTAAACGGCTTATTGCCAGCACATGCAAAGTAGATTTTCCTTCTGGCAGCCAAAAAAGGATGACACCTTTCCCACTGGCACCTGTCTTTGTATGAGAAGTAGGCACACTTTTTTTTTTCATTCATCTGCAAGTCAGAAAAAGAAGCACTGCAAGTCGCTACTGTGTACAAACGTGTTATTCATCATCCATCATTGAACCTGGAATGATTACTGCACTGATGAAATAAAGCGGGAAGGAGCACACCCAAATCTTCTGCTGGGTTCTATGAAACGTTCCATTTATCTCTAAGGTTTATGGCTGTTTACAACTAAATAGGGCAGATCAGGGAAGGAAACAGTCAAAGAAAGGATGATAAAGTGGATTCTTACAGCTGCAAATGCAGATGCTCAACAGATTAGGAGGTGATCTCTATGGTGAGAAGAAGCACATAGACATCAGCACAGTGGAGACCAAAGAAAGCAAAGTCATTGTCCAGGCAGAGGAAAGATGCATCTCCTGCTCCAGAAAACAGGTATGACTTCACACCGAGAACTGGTGAATCCTCATCACCGATGTGTTATCTCAACATGGACATAGCAGTAATATAATGATAGCATAACTAAACCTGCTCTCTCCTTAGATCTCAGCAATATTTCTACTGATGCTCTTAGGAGGTCACCTGCTTGCTCTGAGAGCAGGTCTGCAGAAGCTATAGGAGAAAAGGGTCAAATGCTATCTGCCCATTACCCCCTATAGTCTGAAATTTGCCACTAACACCCTGAAGACATCTGCCTCGGACACTTGTTCAGGTGACCTCATCACCATCTCAGAGTGGTGCCCAAAGCTTATCTGGCCTGGCTGGGTGAGGGGAAATGCCCTCTGAAGGCAGAAGCATCGTGACAAAGGTTCTCGTAGCTCTGACCCATGAAAAGCAGAGTATGATGCTTCAAATATAAACAGGCAGATGTCAAGAACTTCATAAAGAGGTGAGAGCTAACCAAGGAGGAACCAGCAGTGACTAATGAAATTCAGTGAAATAACACTGTTTTCCCTCATTTTTCTAGTTCAGAAGCGGGCTGGCTAGAAAGGAAAGCAGAGAGCATGGTGCTGCGGATTGATCACAGGAATTTTATGATTTGCAAGATGCAGCAGGCATCTGAAGTCTGCAAGACCACTCTCTCCAAGTGGCTATTAGATTTAAGTGCACACAAACTCAATGCACAAGTTAACTGAGCCCTACACAAACACTTCAGGGAATTCAGAGAACTGGCTGATGGAAGAGATGCTCCTTCCATGGACCTTGAGAGTTGTTCTCTACTTATTTAGACAACCCAAGTCACTACACAATACCACAATTTTCTCTTTGAAGTGACAAATCCAGCAAAACATGGTCCTGCATAAAGACAGCAATATATGGTTCAGCTAAGGAAACATCTCATGACACAGAAAAATATACTAAATCAGCAACTTCAGAAAAGCAGTAAAACCAAAGAGTGAATGAATGCTTCAGACAAGGAGCAAAACAGGAAGGTGCATAAAGGTTTTAATTGTTTAAGCACATACAGAAGAAGACAAGACAGAAAAGAATTAATTTCCTAAAACGTCAGCCAGAAAATTGAAGCATTTGCAAATAATCAAATTAAGGAATATCAGGAGACAAACAGCAGGAGATAAGCAGTGCCCAAACATAGAAGGTAACACTCACAGTGAAAGATTTTCACACATTTTTCAGGAGCTACTCACACAACTCCTCCTCTGCTTGTCACATTCCTCAGGAGGTGAAATTACTTTTACAAATCACCATTTTGTTTTTATTTTGCACATTCCACACAGAAAGAAATACACCCAAAATGGCAGGAAACTGAAGCATTAACAGTATGGGGGGGGGGGGGGGGGGGGTGGCAGAATCCTACATTCATACCAGTAGTCCCAGAGAGGCTTAATTAAGTCTTAAGTTCTGACAGCTAGGAGAGGTTTTGTGGGTTTTAAGGGGTGACCTTTCATTAGAAAAAACAAGCCAGAAGACATTGTGTGTAAAGTTTCAGTAGATGAAATGCAAAATTCTGAGGAAAAAGCATTTAAAGGAAGAGGACAGGCTGGTCTCTTTAAAGGATGAGGATTTCTTGATCCATACAAACTCAGTGATGAGCTACAAGCAGACACATCTATGGGTTGTGTAAGTCAAAACAAAGCAATTTCAACTGGAGCTTTCAGACAATGTACAAAACATTTACTTAAAGGTTTAGGGGGCTTTACGTGGTTTCTCCAAGCCCCTGGTCAGGCACACAGCACCAACCATATTTGACAAGTTTACCTTGAGGCCTTCTGCTACTCAATAATAAATTACTTCCTTCTTGTGAAAAATTAAGATATTGCCAATGCTTAACAAGAAGCCATGTGTCATCACAGCGCTGCTCCCTGTCCACATCCTGGAGCAGGAGATCTGGCTTTACAGCAGTCTCTGCTCATAAGCTATCACTTTCTAGGCCACTTTTACTACCACATCCTCTTTGACTTGGTGTTTTAATAAAGATACCAGGCAATGTGTACATATAGCAACTCATGGAACATACAGCCAGGAGCTCTCCAACATACACTTGAAAAGAAACAGAAACATCTTTCTCTAGCCCTCCCCAGGAAGGCAGGACATAAAAGCTGGGAATCACTGTAATTCATGAGCTGTGTAACACTTCCTAGAAAAATGAGGGCTATTTATACCCTCCAATATGTCACACTTTTTCCACATATGTGTTTTTCTCTCTGTCCTCAAAATAGATTTCAAAGCAGAACCCAAAAGTACAAAGAAGAAAAAAGCGGATTATGCCCTGTAGAGACCCCAGCCATGTATCGGTGTCCCATGCAAATGGTGTATAGGTAAGAACTGCTCATGAATTATCAGCTATAACACATAAACTTCCCCTTTTGAAAAGACCACTCAGTCCTCAGCAAAAGTCTAGAGAGTGTTAAAAATTGTATTTGTTTCTTCTTTGGGAAAATACTCACCATAATTCAGTTTTGGTGTTTTTCAAACAGAAATTTATTTGTACATTTGTATTTTAACATGTTAGGTTTTATTTAATTTTTTCTTTTATCTTTAACAATGAAGTCTAACTTTGCATTTGGTACACATTTTTGTACGTAGAACTATCAAATTGCTCTCCAGGGAGGATAAAGGAATATCAACACAAGAACAAAATGGATTTGATACTCTCCTGGAAGTGTATTCAGTTTAACATAAGACTTACTGTGGATCTACTCACAGCGAGCACTCGTTTTGAGCTTAACAAAAGAACCTGGAAAGTGACTTCCAATTCCTCCTCCAACTCTGTTGTCTGGATTGTTTTCCTGCCAGTCACCTCCTGCCTCCTCAGGCTTTTATATCTCCATTAACTTGCTCCAGTACTACAAGCAGCAGTAAAAATCTGCTTCTTGCAGCAATCCCCTCCTGCTGCCCTCACTGCAGGGTGCCACCACTCTTGGGTTTTGCAGCTTGTGCTGTGCTACTCACACGGGAGCCACCAACATTATCATTGCCAGTGCTTACGTCGAGGACTCTGAAAAAGAAACAGCTCCTGCACCTGAAGATAGAGGTGAGTTCCTGCAGCCGAGCGCTCTCTCCAAGCGCACCTTGTGCACGCTGGCACACAGCAAACTCCAGCAACTCCCAGGAAACAACACACTCCTTTGGCCAACTGGTATTGCCTGTCACCGAGCCAGCACGGGGAAAGTGTCCTATTCTGACATAAAATGACAATATCACAACTCCTCAGTATTGCCTGGACAACTTGGCAAGTAATAATTTCATTTCATTTGATATTATGTGTGACTGCCATAACTCGTTTGCATTCTGCTCACTTTCACCAACTTCAACTCCCAGCAAGTGCCTGCCAAAGTTTTTTCTAATCTTTTAACAAAGGTTACAGATTACTGAATGACCTAGTTGACTAAAGGGCTTATTCTTGTTTTTGAAACAAACCATTAAATCACTCACAAATGTCTTAGAAACTCAGAATTCTTTTTCCCAGCTATGAGAGCACAGTAAATCTTTCATTTCTGGAAAAATTTAAGTGCAATGCATTAAAGAACATACCCAGCTTATTAATGTGAATATAAATACAACTAAATTAAGCACAGTAATTCTCTGAAGCATCTTGTTAAATGTAAGACTTGGAAGAAGTCCCTGTCTTGAAGAGTTTACTAGAATGGATGGCCTGATATATGTAGGAGTACTACATAAATGGAAAATCTCTACAAAAAGCCCTATAAATGCACATGGATTACATGAAAGAATTACAAAAAAAAATGGAGAAAGGAAAACGCCATGTTCAAGACCTAATGCTGCATCAGACACCTATGGACTCAGCAGCAGCTCAGCCATTGCACAGAGAGAACCTGCACACTGATTTTATATTGTGGCACAGAGGTGGCTTTTGTGCGACTCTTCCCCAATCTTTTCCTAATAATGTCTAGCGTTCAAGTTGCCTTTTTTTGACAATTACACAATGGGCACATAATTCCCTGGACACACCATTACAATTCTAAGATCCTTTCCTGCCTATCTGTAAAAGCTGACTAAAGACTCAGCAGCTTGTAAGAGTACTTTTCCTCCTCTTCATAACCATCACTTCACAGTCAACCACCCCAAGCAATAAAATGATAGGCTGAAATACTCTTCTGTAATCCTCAGCAGCTGGTGTCAGCATGCACTCTCATCTCACTACTGGCCTTTGTAGAGGAGGTTGTGAACTGTCAATGGAAGAGTTGTGTAGCACAATCCCCCACACTGTCACAAATCCATGTGCAGCCCTGACTGAGTTCATTGCTTCCCTCTATCGCTTTTATCTGACACCCAGACCCAGGCATGCAGTCAGTGTGTTTTTATTTTAGCATTTCACACATTGTGAATGCCAACTTTCAGTTCCAGTGGGAACATTCCATGCACAATATCTTTGTTTATATCTGTCTTCTACTAAGATGCTCAGAAAAGCAAGGCTAAGAAAAGGCTGTGGTTATGGTTACCAACTGACTCTGGCACTAGGCTTGGATGGCCAGAGCAATGTTGTTTATATTTTCTTAAGCACATGAAAATTTTATAGGATTAAATAAAATAAAGTTTCTACCAGATTAAATATTGAACAGTTTGTTTTTTTCCAACAACAGGTGTCTCCAAGTGTTACAGATTATCTCTATCTAAACACATCATTCTAAAAAGGCTACCTTTAAAAAAAAGATTAAGCAAAGGATGGAGAAACATGGACAAAGTCCTCATCAGGTATCTAAAGTGTAACTTAACTCCTACTCTGAAGTACGTCTCTGTACTCACAAGTAAACTTCCACACCCCAAGAATCTCTATTCTCCTTTTTCACATTACAACCTTCAACCCGTTACTGTATTTCCCACATCAAATGAAGCTCATATGTAGTGACATCCTTCTTTTTTTTGTCTGAACACGTCCCAGCAGCTGCAAGGAGCAGCATTTTCTGCCAATCAAAGACTGGCAGGTCTCTGAAAAGACAGGACACTGACCCTCAACACTTCCCACCACACATTTCCAGGCTTAGCTGTAATGAGACTGCAACAAGCCACAACTGTCCCAAACTCTGACTGCCACAAGAGAGTACACAAGAAGTCCAGAAGATGTACACAAGAAGTCCAGCTTCCCACAAGTGGCAAAAGGACATGTATGTTGTGGTAGCTTTGGCCAGAGCCTGCATTGCTAGCAGATGGTTCCAAGAGCCAACTGTGTCATGGCTGCAAACTCCAGGGTGACAAGCACCAAGGATAGGACTTTGTTTTTGTTCCCCCAGAGAACTGTTGGAATTCAGTGGACCCCTTGGGTCACCTTGGGAAGGTGACAGCACAGGCATTTTTTACCTTACCACTCTCCTGGTGCAACAGACCGACAACCTCTGCAACAAATGAAGTTTAGCAGCAATTTCCTCAGGGCAGAAGGACATGCAGTGCAGTTTCAAGCCTTGTGCTTCATAGCAAGCATGGCTATGTTTTAAATGCAACACGTACTACAGAGAGAATAATGGCTCTTACCATTTACTCCAGAGGGGTAATTCATTCCAGCAGAGACTACTGAATTCCTTTTCAATACCTCCAGTAATTTTCATTTTCAGTAGCTCCAGTAAAGAGAGCATTACTGTTAAGAGTGCACTACAGCTAGATCTAGAGCAGTCTGAAGAGTTTGGGTCAGATTCTCACATGGTGTAAATCAGCACAACTACTTTCAGTTTGCTAAAGCATAACAATTTATGGAAGACAAGGTTCTTTAACTTCAAGTCAATATACCAGATTATAAATTTGATCGTGTAGCACACGTCTTGTTTTTATCAAGATCAAAGAATGAATTAAGGGTAAAACAAAGCCCTCAAAACATTACCAGGCTTTCTGTAAAACTTAAGTGCTTTGAACAGACAGCCATCAGTACTCTAGCAACATAAATACTCCTCTTAAACAGATGCAATTATTACGAATCTTTGTTCCATATGTCACCAACTTATATAAGGCATTCAACAATCTGGAACAAGAGGAAGTATTTGAATTTGCCTGCACTACAGTCTTTCAAGTGGTTATTCTCACCCCTCCCCTCACTGAGAAAACAAAACCCCAAACAAAACAGGACAGTGCTCAGCAACTGAAAAAACAGCTTTTTTAAAGAGCACTGTCAATCACTGCTAGAACATGAGAAAACAAGGTGTTCTCTTATTGCCCCTCTTATTCAGGAAGATGTAAATATTTGTTCAGTCCAGCTAATAGCCCCAGGGTTGCCCTAACACATAGCAGAGCCCTCTGCCTTCTGGTGGATCACCAAACCAAACTGCTTTACTCCAGGACCTGGAAAGGCTTCCAAAATTACCATTTTGTTTGCAATCATTCACAGAGATGTCATAGCTTGCACCTTGGTTCTGCCAGAACTCACAGTCATGAAATTGCAGAAATGGTTTATATAAAGAGGCTGTTGACGAGTGCTTGGGGAAGGAAGACTGGTACGGAATTGCTGAACATGGAAGAATCAGCTTACTCAGATTAGTTAATAGAAGTCCCCCACGCACACAAAGGCAAAGATGGCCACTGCAGGAGGCACGGCTACTGCAGCTCGCTTAAAAGACAGAAGGAGGAAGGACAACTCCTGTAGACGGACAGAGGAAAACAAACAAGAAATTTAGCAAAGCCAGGGAGTAAACCAAAGCTTCAAAGCTGTTATGCAAGACAACAATAACAGCCTCTGCTTTCCAAACAATGAATCAGTGGGACTTAAAGGGCATATCAGCACCAAGACAATTCAGCCTAAGTCAATCTAGCTCTTTCAAAACAAAGTTTTATTTTGGTCAAAACTAAGTAGCTTATTTCCTTTGCTCTTCCATAGCATGTGCCTGACATAACAGAAGCCAAAACACAGGTTTAATCTGCCTCTGTCCTTCAGGGGCTTTATCACTCCCTTCTGAAGTTGTCTTTGGTGTGCAAGCAGGCTTATTTTGTTTAGCAGGACTGCCTTTGCGTGCACTGAAGAGATCCATTGACAGTTAAAAGACAATAGCTTTCAGAAAATGCCCACGGGCTAATTAGTCACAGATTGGAGAAAAATACTTTTATTTTTTTCTATCACAGTGTTCTTAAATTATATAAAACACACTTATCAGACCACTTATGCAGACAGGACCATTCAAGCTGGTGGAAGAGTCACTATTTTCATGAGTAACTTAAAAGCAACACTTTCATTTTACTGCATGTTTGTGGGACTTAACTTTTACATTTGTTACACAGTTTTGAGCTCCCTTTCCATTGTAGCAGCTTGCCAACACAGATGCATTTATATTTCTCATTTACAACTGTGACCACAGGCCAGTCTGAATACTGTGACTATTCACTGAAAGGAATGCTGGATGCAGTACATGGACTTTGCCAGCTTATTTCCCAATTCAGCAGAAACATGCAAAGACCTGTATGCAATATTGGTGTCCTCTCTCAGACAAAAACACAGCCTAGTTTAAGCTTAGAAGTCTGTTGTGCAATGCTTGCTAAATGTCACCAGGAAAGCTGTCACTAGAAGCTTTAGTCTTCCCAGAACATTTCAAACAATGGTGAGACAGGAATGGAAAAATCTCTGAAAGCTTTAAAAAGTCAGGCATTAAGAAGACCCTCCTTTTTCACTGTGGTGAGAAACTTCGGGCTTTTGCTTGTCTTACAGTTCAATGAAACCACACTGTAAATACTCTTCCTCAGAAAATCCAAAAGAAATGAAAACTTTGTTAAGGTTTTCCAGATCCTTATAGATCACTTGTATTCGACAGCTCTTTTGTCTCTCCAGGATCCTCTGGTCTTGTCAACTAACCAGTCATGCCTGCTTCTGCTTTAAATGGAGATACCAGTATATACCCTGTCTGACAAAAATGCACTTTGCCTCTACTCAATGTGAATTGCCTTGCACTTTGTATTTCCAGAATTGTCTGCATGAGAACACCTTCTCTTTATAGGTATAGATACTCCAAAGAATTGTTTTTGGAGCATCTGAGCTCTATAATTTCAGGGCAGCACATCTGAATTCCTATTCATTTGCATTTCAGATATGCTGGTAGAAAATAACAAAGTAACAAGACAAGTGAAAATAAGACAAGCTAGTTATAACGAAAACAGTCAAATAAGTTCAATGATACACTTGAACTGTCAATCATTTGGTTACTGTAGGTCTGCTTGAATTGTACTGGCTTCACAAAGCACCTGGGCTACCTAAGCACTTCTCACTCTCTCATCCCTAAGGCTGTAAATATTCTGAAGGTACAACAAGGTATCTTGCTTCTCCATCTTCCTGGTACAGTAAAACAAGTACTTACAAACAAACTAAAGGAACCTCACCTGCCAAAAGAGAACTCTCTCCATCCTCCCATCACCTGACTTCACCCAGAGCAGGTTTCTTAGATCCTGCTGAGCAGGCAAAGCCAGAGCACCAACAGCTGGAGACGAAGACCTACGCTGGGTGCTCAGTCCCACCAAGGCTTCACATTCCAAGGAGAAAGTAACTGCACAGGGAAGTTATACCACAGCAGCAAAAGCAGCCATCTCCATTCCACTCTCCAATCCGTACAGTATGGCCAGTAAGGACACAGCCCGGTTGAATATAGACTGGGATGTGAACAGAAAGGGAGCAGCCCTGCTGAGAAGGGGTTGGGGATGTTGGTGGATAAAAAGCTGAGGAAGCATGGTGATTCCGCACCTGTACTCTGCTCTCATGAGACCCCACCTGGAACACTGCATCCAGCTCTGAGATCCTCAGCACAGGAAAGAATGGATACATTTGAACAGGTAGAAAGAAAGGCCATACAAAATTACCAGATGGCTGAAGCATCTCTCCTACGAGAAGCTGAGAGACTTGGGGTTGTTCAGTCTGGAAAGAGAAGGCTCCAGGAAGATCTTACTGCAGCCTTTTAATACTTAAGTGGGGCTTATAAGGAAGATATCAGGGCCCACTGCAATAGTACAAGGGGTAATACCTTCAAACTAGTAGATGGTAGATTTGAACTGGATATAAGGAAGACATTTGGTATGATGGGGGTGGTGAAACACTGGCACAGGTTGTCCAGAGAGCTGGTAGATGCCCCATCTCTGGGAATACTCAAGGTCAGGTTGAAGAGGGCTTTGAGCAACCTGATCTAGTTGAGGATGTCCCTGCTTATTGCAGGGGGTGTGTGGGAGTAGGGTGTTGGGCTAGATAATCCTTAAGGGCACTTCCAACCCAAACTATTCTATGATTCTGTTCTGTGAAGTTTTATGAGAAAGGTGAATTCTGCATAGACTTTTACTTTTTCCCCCTTGGAAGACAGCTGGACCAGACTTCCCACCAGTGAAATTAAGGTGAACACAGAATTTCAGAGGCATGCAGTTTTAGTACTGAACAGGTCTCCAATATTAAGAGTGTTTTCTTCTTCGGAAGGATGAAAGATGACTAGTGTCAAACTCTCATTCATGTCCAGAATGCACCAACACCTTCTCTTTTCTTGAAGATTAGGCCAAAGAAGGACAGTGCCCTGGGACAAGGCGCTGGTTCACTGATGGAAAACAAAAAAATCTCCAAGAGGGCTACAACATCAGGGGAGAGTTCATCAACTCATCTCCTGGCAATTCCAAAAAAAGAGATCCTTCAGAGGAAGAGGCCGCCCACTAACAATGTGAAGTTGCACAGGGAGCCTGGAGGGACACAGGTTTTGCCACCAACAATGTAACAGCAACAGACCATTGTCCGTGACTCTTCTCCCAGCACAGAGGAGCCACAGGCTCCCAGTCATAGGGACTATCAGCAGTATTCAGGGATGCTGAAGGCAAGAGTCCAAAAAGAAATTGTTTCTGAACCACAGAAATCTGTCTGAGGGCAAGCAATTAAGCACTCAAGTAGCTCTTCTGTACAGGCTAAAGGATGAAGGTTGCCCACACAAACCAGATGCAAGACCATTTAACACAGTCGTGGCTTTTTCCCAGGTTTTCCAGACTGCAGCCTTTACACAGCCAGAACGGGTCAAGCCAGTTCGAAGGCTGACGGAAAAACCTCTGATCACACTCCGTGCACATATGCAGTGAAAGGGTATAGATCCTAACAACCTCCAAACAAGAAGGTCCTTCAATGACACCCAACTCGTAATTTCAGCAAGATGTCATGGCGATAAGAAAATCAAGTACCATATACCACTACAAGCCTCTTGAAGACCATTTAACAATCAGCAATTTCTCCTGGTTCTGTCTCAAGCTGGTGCCTCTTTTGTCTTCTGCTGCAGACTGCCCATGCAACCAACTGAAGGCCAGTGGCTGGAGCAGAGATCTCCCAGCTCAGCAGCATGTGTAAATGAAATTGGACAGCAGGGGCAGAGAAATATGAAATGGTTAAAACCACAAGAGCAACAAGGAAGATCCAGCTGGACCCCAGAACCACCTACTGCAGGGCATGCACACCAGTGTCATAAATGCTTAGCTCCTAGCAGCTGTTGGCTGCAACAGCTTCTCCAAGTCACTGTTTTCAGGGTGA
The DNA here is from genome assembly GCA_013397775.1 of Eulacestoma nigropectus. Taxonomy (NCBI): domain Eukaryota; kingdom Metazoa; phylum Chordata; class Aves; order Passeriformes; genus Eulacestoma; species Eulacestoma nigropectus. The sequence goes on along the minus strand of VZTE01004635.1, from coordinate 182,220 downwards.
TGCCTTACAAAGAGAAACTTTGTCAATTGTTTATCAGCACTATCCAGCTGACTTACATCTACTGCTCAAAACAAACAGATACAGCATTCAGAAAAGCACAACAAAAACTACAAGGAAGACTGATCCAGCCCTCAATTTAAAGGAAAACGCACTAAAACACTTTGACATTTACTGCAAGCATCCTCACAACAAAAACTTTATTATAGAATCATAGAATGGTTAGGGCTGAAAGGGACCTTGAAGATCATATAGTTTCAACTCATCCTGCCATTCACCACACCAGGTTGCTCAGCATACCATTCAACCTGACCTTGAACATCTTCAGAAATGAAGCATTTACCGTTTCTCTGGGCCACCTGGCCCAGCCTCTGAGCAAAGAAATTCTTCCTAACATCTAACCTAAAGATGCTCTCTTTCAGTTTAAAACCATTGTCTCTTGTCTCATCACGACTGCCCATATAAAAAGTCCCTCTTCCTCGTTTTTATAACCCCCTCTTAAGCTATTGGAAGCCTTCTCTTCTCCAGGCTGAAAAACCCCAGCTTTCAGTTTGTCTTTATTGAAGAGGTACTCCATCCCTCCGATCATCTTCATGGCCCTCCTCTGGACACACTTTAAGAGGTCCATGTCTTTCTTGTGCTGAGGACCACAAACTGGATGCAGTGTTCCAGGTGGAGTCTCACAGGGGCAGAGTAGATGGACAGAATCACCTACCTTGACCTGCTGGCCACATTGCTTTGGATGCAGCCCAGGATGTGCTTGGTTTCTGGCATTGCCAGCTCGGGTCCAGCTTTTCATCCATGACAACCCTCAAGTCCTTCACCATAGGGCTGCTGACAAATGACTTCTCCCAGTCCATACTCATGCCTGGGATTGCCCCTACCCAGTTGCAGCACCTTGCCCTTAGACTTGCTGACTTCATGAGGTTATCATGCCTAGGCACCCTGCATGAACACTGCAAGGTTCCAGCCCTCACACATGTGGCCTCCTGCACCACTATCACTCATTACCCAGTACAAATAAATCCATACACCACCACGGCAGTGTCATCCTTCAATAACAACACAGATGTCTCCTAAGAAAAAACAGTCCTGTTAAAACTTCTGCTATCTTAGACATACCTATGCCAAAATGCCTCCACACGTATAAAAGGGAAATAACAGTAGCACTTCCTCAACTTCAAAAAAGAAGAATTTGAATTACACTTAAATAAACAGGCTGGATCTTAGCTGATCTTAATGCACAGTAGGACTTCATAAACTGTAACGCAATTTTGGCAGAAAAATGTGAAATTGACACAGTTGCCTAGACACTGTCACGGTACCCAAAGACTTGGAGCCATTTTCAGCACTACAGGCTCCAGACCAGCTGTAATACAGACTAGTTCTGCACCTATGGGGTACATCACCAGGGGCACACAAAGTAAACCCCACACGTATCCCACACACACAGGGGCTCAGTGAGTTAGCTCTGTACTCCTAGCACTGCGGGAATCCAAGAATTCCCTCCAAAACACACATAAGATGTTGAATGGACCAAGGTGAGCCGGGCAGCATTTCACATAAACCCAGTATTTTCCTCTCAGTGATATAACTAGTAGACAGGCGGCTTGCAATTTCTCCTCTGCCTCTTAAAAACTGAAAACAGAACATAAAAATGCAATAAAAAAATCCTGAAAATACTAGAACAAAAAATCACTGCTAAGTGTAGCTACAGTGGCACGCACATACCTCCACAGTACAGTTACAATTTTTAAAGAAAAGTTGGATACAATTAAAAAGTAGGTCCAATTATTAATCTATGCAACCCCAAAATAATTTTTTTTCCACTTTTAACTTGGGTAATCTCTGGATTATCTAAGGCATCTCAACACTTTCTAGCAACACAAAACAAGGAAAAACCCAAGACACCCCAGAGCTGCCATGGCAACCTCTCTACCTGTCATTCCTATAGGGCTCAATTTTCAAGTTGTATCACACTCAGAAGTGTATAAAACCATAGGATTTGGGTGAAAAAACCCCAGACCTGGAAAGAACAGAGATTTTAAAAAAATGCAGAAAACAAAGAAACAGAATCCTGTGCCAGCTGGGCAAGCACATTCAGTATTTTCTTCAGTGTGGTTACTACAAAGCTATTTACATGGTCAGGAAACTAAAGGCAAATGATTCACACAGTGGTGAATCAGGAAAACAAAACACTCACAAAGCACTACTTCCAGAAAGGCTAGCAAACTGAAAGTGCTGATCTCCATGATTTTTTTTTTTTAATCGTGATTCTTAATTTTATTCACTTCAAGCATTTTAGAAAGATTCCTGTTTAGAAAGTGTGAGGATTTTAGTTCCATCACTCAGGCGTGAGTCATTGATGAGATCAAAGACTATATTTATCCTGAATTAAAGCAACGGTCTCTTTCACATGTCTAAGATCATACAAAATTCATAGAAGATGAGTATTTACATCTATCTGGAAACCAGAAGCCTGCAGTACTAGTTATATATACCATTGGTGAATACACCAGAACTTCCAAGACAAAATAACCCTGTTCATAAACAGCAAAATTCAAAATCTATCCCTGAAAAACTATAAATCTTTCCCAAAGAGGGAAATTATATCAAGGTTTATATATTCATTTCAGTTTAGTGTTGTTTGATGTCTTCTCAATTGATCCGACAGAGAAAGTTTTTCCAGTACTTGATCTTAATTTACTATGTAGCATAATCAGCTATTAATTTATACACATGAATTATCAACAGATGCTGAAAGGTTCTTAAGATTTCCCATGACAGCATATTTAAGAAAAAAAGTTACACTGAGCAGAAGTAAAAGTGAGAAAGCAAAACCAAAGAAATGTAATATATCTCCATTATCTTATGGGTTTATTTTTAAATAATCTATTTGGTTCACCTGAAGAAACGGTGCTTGAATGAAAAATACAATAGTGTCAAGAAATCTCTAGGCATTTGCCAAACAGGAGCTATTCTGGAGCAAAGAGAATGTAATAAGAACAGAATAACAGAGGTTAAAACCAAAATGAACACAATGATATTTGGCTGTTTTGAAGAGTATTTTTAACATGATAGTATTTTTACCTTCTACTTTAGCCTATTTCTTTTAAAAAAATTTGCCTAGCAAGGCCTAATAGTCCCAGCTGCTGTTAGTTAACTTCTTCACAAGAGAAAATATAAGCGTGTAAGCCTGTATTTGATTTCTGCACAGAAATCGAAACAGGAATCTTTTAAGTTGTTTTTGTTTTTAAGGTTATATCTCTTCTTTCACACCTCCTCATTTTGGATCACATGTTTGGTTTCTCACTCAGCATCTTCTGTTTATAGAATAAAGTCTGCCCAGCATCCAGAGAGTTGGAGCATCAAACTTAATTGCAAAGCACCATTTTCAACCCCTTCTAGGATAAAGGGATTGTGAATACTTTTTGGAAGGGTTGCTATTACTACCAGTGACAATATTCAACACTGAGGGCAGACACTCTGCTCACAGCTCATGTGCACACCTGCCAGGCACAACTGTTCCAGGGCAGTACTATGCCACTGGGACACCCAACAGCATCCACCCAAAATCTAGGCAACAACTTGCAAAAGTGTCTTGAGAGTTTTAAATTACATGAATATTTGTGAATATCCAAAAATTTTTAAATCAGCTTTTTCAGTACTCTGTATCAACGCTGTTTCGAGAAGAGGTTGAATGGGAAAAAGCAGTTTTTCCTAGGTGGTTGCTCAGCCCACACCTTTGTTTTAATTCTAAGGGATTCTTTTTATAGCAGATACATTCCAGGACTGCTTGTCCTAATCAGTTTCCCACACAAATTTGTATGTGTGATGATTTACACTCACTCTGTCATCCTAACTAGGTTCTGAAGAAAATCTGTCATGTCACAAAAGGCCTTTTTTATCCTGAAAGAAAGCATCCACAGTCTCAAATAGGATTAGCTTTTTCACTTTATGTTCGGAGCCTTCCCTCAAGCTATCTTCATGCTTAGAGGAATCTTACCAATTTCCTTGTATTTATGAATATCCCAAGCAAAGATCCCAGCCACATAATATTTTCAGCACTGAGGAAGTATTTTTGTTTGAACCAGTTAAGGAACTGGTTAGTGGATTATTTCTTATGTTCACTGTTTAACAAAGTGTACCAGTTATTATTTTCACATTCCGCAGAGAAAGTATTGAACAAAAAGGAAAGACTCATTTCCTGAATTATAGCATGACAAACCAAGATACTAAAAAGTGACACAATCTGCCAAGCAGAAGGAAAAGCAATGAGGAACTGAGATTTTTTCTATGCATTCTTGCACTTAAACTGGATGTCCTATTTCCTAGCCACCATAACCTAATACTACCCTGCAGAACAATACAATGCTCCTATTTTAACACCTAAAGTTCAAATAATTCAATAATCCAATAATTTCTTACAAGAAAACCTGTTTACCCAAATATTCAGAATGTCTCTAGCAGTCTTGTGTATGTGAAACTTTCAGGGATGGATTAAATTGTGCTTAAATACAGCATTGTTTATTCTGTCAGTTGTTTTAGATCTTAAACATCATTTTTACAATAGTAAGTGCCATGACAATTATATCATACAACTGGTATTTAAAAAGAAGCCAGGCAGGTGAGTGATACCAGCATATTACATTAATAACTCTAAACATATTTCCAAGTAAATCACTGATATTCAATTTTAAACAGGAAAAAAAGCAACAAAGTCACATAAATATATGTGAATATATATGTATGAATATATACACACACCCCCACCCCCATTCTTCTAGAGCCAAGCAAATAAAAACACTTAAGTAAGAACAGGAAGTGAAATGAGGGGTTGACTGTACTCTACTGAATAACAAACTTCCACAAGTGAAACAAGAGTAGGCAACAATATGGTTTAAAAGGAAGAATACTGTGGTAGCAGACTTAGAAAAAAAAATAAGCGTGCTTCCAGTGTGTTCCTTATCACACTGTGATATATACACATTAGGTTTTGCTCTCTTCTTGGGAGTGTTTCCTGACAGGCTTCTCACAAACTGAAAGTTACCACTAAATAAAAAGGCTGGGGGGGAAAAAACGCAAAAAGAACAGGAGTTGATCAGCATGTATTGTTTAATCCTTTAGAAAGGTGTATAAATTATACATCCAACCTGCTCTTTCCCCACTGGCGCCGAGTCAAATTAAACATGTTCAAGTAACTCAGTCACCTGTTTTCTGTAGGCGTTGCAAAAGCAGTTTCACCAAAGGTATTTTCATGAGCCAGCTCAGGATGGATCTAATTGCGCAACAGGTAGCCCAGAAGGAAGTCAGTTTGAGCTAAAGAAACGTAGAGTTAGAAACAGTTCTGGAAGAAACTAGTGACATAACCAAAAAGCAAAGGTCATCCAGGGACAGCCTGGTTCAATGAAAATTCAGAGCTGCCACATGAGAAGGGTGCTCCAAAATTAGGAAGAGAACGGGCTTTCTATGGAATAAAAGAAGCAAAGCAATATTATTAAAGCATGTAATCAAAAAGGAGAAACCAGCACAGGCACCATGTCCAGAGGGAAGCCACCAAAAAAAAAAAAAATTAAGCAAAACTCCTTACCCCTGTATTTATAATTCTGAGTATGGGTGGTGGTGGGTGGAATCAACAAATTTGTTACAAACTGCCCAGAGGAGAATGAAAACTAAAAACCTCGCATGCCATCCCCCCCAGCAGTAAAAGCAGGAGGCCCCACCTTGAGTTACAATTAAAATTGGGTAATTAATGCCCATTGAACGTAGCACGGTCCCTGCTGTAAAGCAATTGTCAATGGAAAGTAATTGCTTAATGGGGTTATTTCACATGGAAAACCCCAGTATATTAACTAATGTTGTCGGGAACATCGAAATACAAGTAACATCACCACTAGAAAAAACTGCTGAGCACTAAACTGAAGGAGGACTGAGTAATCACACAGAGATGTGCAATGCAACCCATGTTAATACAGACTTCTACATCTATAAAGAAGGAATGCATGCCATCTCTAGAGCAAGGGGAGGTGATACCAAAATGTACTGGTTTCCAAAAGAAAGCAAACCTTAAGCAGGAACTGCATTAGCACCCAGCAAATGCACATAAACACCACCAAAAATCAGAACAGGCAAGTGCTTCTCCACCCATTAAGTACTGAGGTCACTTCTGACTGAAATGCTGCACAAGTTTCGAAGCAAATGCTGTTAAAAGGCTCAGTACAGTACTTAGAACATGTTTTATGGGGAAAGCCTTAGCGTTTACTGTCCTTCGTCTACTAGAAAGGAATAACTAGTCAGGCATTTATCTCCCACACAACTGCAAGAAAGAATAAAATCTTTTTAGAGCCATAGCACAGGGCTGCAAGAACTATAGTCTACGGGAAACTTACCAGAGGAAGACCAAAAAGTTTTGTGCAAGATTAAAAGGACCCCAGAGATCTACCCTTGAAGATGGCTGAGAAACACCTGAACATGTTATGTCTAAGGTATATTTGATGAATGATCATCTAGAAAGAGAACCTGCAGAGCACCAGCCACAGCCACTTCACACCATGATGGGTTGATGAGCACCTTCCTTACTGCTTTTGTCACTGCTCAACGAGTCAGACTGAGGCAGTAACACAGATGATATATGAAAGTGCTGTGCAAGGCTTGGTATTGGATTACAGGCTTTAGCACTTTCTGCACTAAGTTATTTACTACCTAATTGAGTTTCTGGACTGAAATCTGGGCTAATGCTATCAACACAAACTATAGCTTCCAGCTACAAAAGCTGTGTGCATTCTCACAAAGCTCCCTGTCCTCTTCTCTGCATCATTGATGGTGACAGTGATTTTCCTCTGAGGCACTGTCAGAAGGAGGCAGGGAAAAGAAAAGCATAAACTCTCTTCAGTACAAAATGGATTATCCTTCAAATCCAGACCAGTAAATTGCGTTTTTCAGTATGTCGGTCAATGCTCCAAACATTTTTTTTCAACACGTATATCAGCTTAACCAGAACTGAGCCAAGTTTCTGTGACAGGTTTTATTTTGCGGATTTTTTTTGGTGTGGGGGTTTTTTGGGCTTTTTTTCCTTTTTTGACAGTCTGTGTTTGCTCCGTCTAAGTTCTAAATGTAGCAAAATTCAAACATCTCAGCACCAAACATCTTGTTGCACGGAAAGGCCCCACGACCGACAAGAAAACCACTGAAGAATAAAGCCAGCAAAGTCTTGAAAATTCAAACTGCTTGGAAGATAGAAGCAAAATTGTACTGTGGTTTTACATCCTTGCAGCTTTTATTTTTAGTTCAAAATGCACCAAAAGCAAGTGAAGCTCATCACAAGAAGAATATATTTTTCCTTTTGAACTGCAAGCATTAAGACTTTTGGGGGAATCTCATACATCACCCACTTCCTTCAAAACAGATCTGAATGAAACCTGTCAGGTCAAGGATGTTTCAGATGTCTGTCTCAACACCAGAACTAGAAAGGATGAGAGCTCAAGGAGATTGCCCTTTGTCCCCCAATTCCCTGCTACTACTTCCATATCTCAACAAACTCCCAGCTTTGACACACCTTCCCTATTTGACTCCATTTTCTTAGAACAGCCTTTAAATGTAATGCATTTGACTGCATTCAAAGTTTGCCCAAACTACGCATCTGAAGACTGCTCCAAATGCTGTCTGAACATCTCCAGGCTCTCCTAAATCAACAAGGAACAACATCGCTTGTCCTTATCTGGGACATGCTTGTATAAATCCCAGCAGCTTTCTGGCTGTCTTGCCAAATCTGAGATTTATGTCATAAATATAACTCATTTCACCGTTTACATTTTATTCTGGAAAAGCTGTGGTGTTGTCAGCCAACATCTAAACCAGATTAAGAGAAACAAAGCTTTATACATCTTGGAATAAGTTTGGAGGTTCTGCTTAGAAGCCTAAAAAAAAAAAATTATCCCCCCTCCAAAAAACCCCTCAACTCCTCCCCCACCTCCCAAAACAAAAACAGAAAACAAGGATGCTATTTCCCAAAATAATACTTGACTTAGTGCCTTCATATCAAGACAGGTGCCCTATCTGCCCAAATGACATTTCTCTAGTAGAAACAGACAAAAACCCTATCAAGAAGTCCATGACTGCAGCTTCCCATAAATATTCTAATGAAATATACAGATATAAAAAACCTAAAATGGTTAAACAATTGTAAATTTGCCATCAAACTTGCTTATTACTTAAATCCCCTACATTTTATCTTTGGCTAAAATAAACCAAACCGACTTTACATGAGAAAGTTTTATAGAACTGCAAATATTTGTAGAGCCCAAAATGTACAGATCCACAATTCTTCCAACTTTTTTTTTTCCTTTAAGTGTTTTATATAAAATAAAAGCACTGTGAAAAGAAATTAATTTATTGGTGGCTAGAACTAATCCCAAATTCCAGTATAAAATATCTGCTAGCTACCTTTTAGTGTATTAAATTGGTCCTTCTGTGAACTACCAGTAAGAGCTCTCTTTACTTCTTATATAGACTTCATATATCTAGTATTTTTCTTTTTTAAGATTCATACACACGTGCACAAAACCTCAGTCACTTACAATGTCTCTTCTTTGCCAAGCCTGAGGAAATTTAAACCCACTCAAATCTGAAATGACCATGCTTAGGAGAAAGCAAGAGCAATATAAGAGAGCAGTGTTTCATGCTACAACTCAAGCATCGCTTATTCTGTCACACATACACACCTACCAAGGAAGTCACAGCTACAATTAGTAAAGTGATAAGAAAAATAGTTATTTATGAAAGGTTTACAGAAAACAGATTTGTCGGGGTGGGGAGGACATGTGAATAAACCACAGATGCAAGCCTGGTTCACTGATATTACAATAAATATGTGTACATAAGCTTAATACAGTGACATCTTCAGACCCAATTGGACACCTAATCCACATAGGAAGACTACTGCCTTCCCTGTAAAATTTCACTTGTCAAAATACCTTGCCAATCTAAGCAAGAGAGCCGCAATTCTCCCCTGGAGTACCTTCGATCCCATACTAAGTGCTGGTGACAGTGGTCTGGCTCTGAACTGGAGTGGGAAACAGTATCTTACTTTTAAACAATCAGATTAGATACATTAGATTGTGCCTTCTATGGAGAGCATCAGAGCATCTCTTCTGTGTATTATTTTCTTGTACTTTTGCTACACAGCTATGTAAGTCACATGGGCGCGTACCAGTCTGCTGAGTAGTTGATAAATTTATGGAAAAACTCCACAAACTTGATCATTCACACATAGAAGATGCCATTCTCCAAGGTTCTAAAGGGCGATCACTATTAAAACACAAATCCAGGTCATTTAGGCCACACAACGACTCAAACTAATGACAGATAAGAGATGGGCTTTTTCTGTTTGTTTCTTTTTTTTTTTTTTTTCTTTCCTTTCAATAACTGGTGGAGTCTCATCACCAACATGCTTAGTTCCCTTCAAAGTTTGGAAGCTTTCTGTTTTGGTAACAACCAGCTTCAGGGAATGTCAACACAAACAGCATCAGGAGACTGAACATCTGAACCTACAGATCTGGAACAGCAACCAGTGCAAATCCACTCAGAGAAAGGCCCCTTGATGGCTTTGTGTTGAAGCCTGTAGGTGGTTTATCAAAAGGAGTCCAAAGATAGCTGCAATTACACCCGCAAACCTAGACTCTCTGCAGAGAAGGAAAAGGAGGTAGCAATTATCTACCATGGTTTTCACGTCTACAGCAAATGCTTCCTTCACTAATAACTAGGTGGGTTAGTTTTTTGTTTTAACAGCCTGGCACTCCTTCTACCACTTTCTGAAGTGCAATGATAAAACTCCATTAGTTAAGGTAAATGTGACAACAAGGTAACTATTAAATGGAATTTACTTAAAATACCATTTAAGAAATCATATTAGCATTTATTAAATAACTTGGAACTTGTCAAAAGCAGACACTGAGCAAATGAACAACCACGTGGTTTTGAGATTTGTTGTTTAGCACTAAGTTGTTGGAAAGACAAACATGACTCTAAGCATAGCTGGTTGAAAACAGACAAAAGGACAAAAAACAAATGAAAACAAACAAGCAAACACAACAAAAAATCAGTTCTTCACCCACTGGAGACACTGATGTGCCAGGTTCCATTACAGGGTTTTCCTACACACTCTGAGCAGAGAATGTTAGAGCTAATGAAAACTAAGACTATTTCCTCTCTCTCGTATTACCCCTCACAGAGGTGACTTGTCTGGGGTGGAGTTTTCAGATGTAGGTTTAAAAGAGATATTTTAATCGTGTAGCTTGGAAGTGCCTCATCAGCACATGGCCATTAGACAGTGGTGCTAAGGATGCTTATCCAGAATTCTGCTGGAAAAGTCAAGGGGGGAAAACAGTTCCAGAACACAAACTGTCAGTGGAAAACTCAGAAAAAATCCTAAATGCAACTTGCAGCAATACACTACCTTTAAGGATGAAATATGTGAGTGGGAAAAAAAAAAAAAGTGAGACATTCTGGACATTCTGCTCCTTTCACATTTTTCTACCTGTTAGCATTACCAAAACTGTTCAGATCTTTAACTGACAAACTGGCACCTGAATGCCCAGTTTTATGACTCCAAAAATTTGCTGTTTTTTAAGTCAGTGATAGAAGAGACCACAGAAGACTGGCTCTGTGCGTCTCATTTTCACAATGAAAAAAATTATCCTGTGAGCTTCCAGCTTTTTTGCTAATTAGGATAAGCAGCGACTTTATGCTACACAGACACAACAACACTTCTCTCAGAAAACTTTTAAGGAACTATAAAGCCCTCCTTGCAAGACTTGCTTTGCACCACACAGGAACACGACTTCCACCTAACTTAATCCTGCACCCTTTTTACCCATGGCAATGACAAAAGGCATAAGCTATTTCAAGCACTGCAGGGTACTTGTTCTACACCTACAGCCTTGTTTGACACCCACTGAAACAATGAGGGTTTTGTACAACCTGACTCTTCAGACCTGGCCTTGGAGCTGCAACCCAAACCAGCCGGACTGCATATGCTCATGAAGACATCATGTTTTGTGCTGTTTTGTTTGGGCTTTTTGTTGGTGGTGGTGGTGTGTTTGTTCTCCTTTAAAGAGAGACACAGAGATCCACTCTTTTTCCTATGACACCACTGGATTTTGCTGCATCAGAACAAGTCATAATTTTGTCCCGTCCAAGAACCTCAGCTGCTGCATAGGCCGGCAAGGAAAACCTAGCTATTCCTTCTCCCCGTCCTGGCGTGAGCCAAGGTTTAAAAGGTTCAGACTCCACACAGGTCTCAGATTCTCCATGCCATCAGGCATTTCAGCAGGTAAGGGTGCCCCTGGGATGGATCCACTGCGAGCTGCTGAGGTGTTGGGTGGCTCACAGCGTGTCTACCCCAGCACAGGCTGGGGCACTGCTGGATCACAGCACGCATCCATGTCACTACACAGGAGCGAGGAGCGACACACCTCTGATTTCTTGTTATTTTTGTTTGAAACTATTATTATTATCATTAACAGAATTTATTCCTATAATTTTTAAGAACAGCAGAATTTTCAGTACTACTGTTGTTTTCAGACTTGATTTTTGCACTTTACGACTATTATTATTAGAATTTTCATTACTATTATTAGAATTTTTGTTACTACCATTAGGTACTTCTTTTTGGGATAGAATGCACTATTTTTATTACTGTATTTCAGTACTGTGTTTTAGCATTGTGGTTTTGCATTAGATTTTAGCATTAGATTTTAGTCCTATAGTTTGTTGATACTAATTATCAATAGAGTTTTATCAGTAGTGGGTTTAAGCAATTTTCCCTCTTCCCCCCC